>JAFBJS010017764.1:0-33411 GCA_016785265.1 Paraplagusia blochii | reverse complement strand
TGTGTGTGAGCCGCCTTTTAGTGGGTAGCTAACCGGGCCTTATTACTGGCTGAATGAATGTCTCATGATGACAGTTGAAAATACAGTTGCCCTAATCTGTAACTATATGTCAAATGTGCACAATATATATATATATATATATATATATATGTATATATATATATGTGTATATATATATATATGTATATAAATATATATATGTGTATATATATATATATATATATATATGTGTAAATATATGTAATATATTGTTAGCCTCATGGCATAATTGTCTAAGCCATATTTTATTTAAATATGACTATGAGGCAATTATGCTATGAGGCTAACGATATATATATGTGTGTGTATATATATATATACTGTATATGTATATATATATGTACACACACACGTACAGAAAGTCTGAATATGTATGAAGTCAAAGGTTTCTGTCTATACACATTTTTGTATAAATATATGTATATATGTGTGCATATATATATATATTTATATATGTGTGTGTGTATAAAAAAGGCTGAATATATGTATAGAGATAAAAAATCAGTAGTTAATAAATCTATATTTCTGTGTATTTATGATATATGTATGTAGATTTTTTTGGCCTAATAAAAAATCTGAACTCATGTAAACGGTTAACTCTAAGTTTCGTCACCGACAACATGTGTTGCTTTAATTTTGCCACATACTTGAAGAATTATATCGCACTGTGACATTATGTCGACTCTATTGTTGGTCCCAGTCCCATATATATTTATATATTAGTAAATATATATTTTCTTACTGAACTCAGCTCTATCCTAGTGATCCTGGTTTTCTTCTTCTGCTGGTTGACAGTAGTCTAACTAGACACCTTTTATGAGCTTAACCTGTTGCTCTTCCAATCTGTTTGGCTCTAAGTCCCATGAATGAATGAACAACTGTTCCTCATATTTGCTTCTTCTGACTCTTACATTAAAATTATACAAAACTGGGGTTTCGTACGGTAGATATATCTCATCGTTCTTCTAAGAACCTGGAGGTTGTCATGATAAGTTATCGCTAGGGTGAAATAATCACCTGTGCAGGAACATGTATGTGTGCGTTGGGGATTGGGGCCATGGCACTGCCCACGCTCCCTTAGCAGCAGTTTCCCTGGCAACGTTTGTCAGGAGGCGAGTAGGGATGCTAGTTAAATGGTGCAGGAGGCTTTTTCACTTCTTTGAATCTTTAAAGATGTTCTTTCAAAAGGAAAGAAATATGGGAGTAAAAGAAGAAAAAAAGTTTTACTCCCCGATCAGAGGAAAGGAAAGATGAAGGTGGTTTTGAAGCTTGCACTGCACTAAAATATTTGTTTCATAGTTTTACATTAAAAAAAATTGTGTTTTAAGAGTTTATGTTGTCAAATTTATCGGGGTTTTATAAGACAGTACATTGTTTCTGGTAAAATGTTTCTAGGATTGATCTTTTAAGAAAGTTAAAAGCTCCCCCATGTGCACTTATACAGGTTATTTTCATTTTTTGGGTTTAATATGTTCAATATAAATGTCGGCGTCAACAGAGAGTCCGTTTTCCAAAACATAGCAGTCTTCAAATTAAATATACACACTTGGATCTGTTGTTTTGTGTTGTTTTTCAGAGGGATTGAATGAAGTGCAGCTCATCCAGTCACAGCAGTAATGTGTTTCATGGCCTCAGTAATGAAAGTTTAACTCAATTCTTCTTCTACAGAAAGGAACTGATGTGTCAGTAAACAGGAGTGATTTCATCCTGCACTCAGTCCATGGGAGCTGTTCACCGAGATTTTTTTATTTTTTTTTTTCCTCCCTCTCCTTCGCTGCCACTCTTACTCAGAATGTGCCATAGTTTTAAAGTGATGGCAGCGAGAGAAGGTGTTCTCACCAGACAGGAATGCGCGTGTGCTCGGAGGGTCAGCGTTACTGCAACATTACATCAGCTGGTAGACAATGTGGGGGCCGTAAACTTAGGAGGTGTCTCCGTGACGGACGGCAGACTTGATGTCCCCTCACTGTTTGTCTGCCTGCGTGTAGATGCACAGCCACAAAGGCTGGTTATTTCAGGATTGTTTTTTTCCCATGGCTTCCCAACCGATACCATGTCTTGTACAGTGTCATCGTGTCCGGGATGCGCCGTGGATTAGGTAGGAATCTGGCAACAGCTGATTGTCCTTAGGAACAAAACAGTTGCGTTAAAATAGGCTTAGAAACATTCATCAGTGTCTTATCAGAGATTTAACTACCGGTTAAGTACTCTAGTTAGTGGAATCATGTATGTTGAAGAGTTCAGCAAGACGAACGGAATTGAAGTATCTTGGATGAGACGTGAAAATGTTTGTCTCACAAAGCCTTCAACCCCGTCCTTGTCAACCACATGTAATGACTTAGACTTAGTGATTTCCGATATTAGGGGAAGCCAACAAAAAAATATTGTAAATTGTTCAAACACCTCATTGATGCTTGGATCGAACTGAACCGAATCGGAACAAATTGGATCGATCTTTTAATATTTTTTATGAATCGTTTCTAAATCGGATCGTAGCCTGTGAATCAAGATATGAATCGGATCGTTTTGTAAGTGAATCGTCACACCCCTAATAAAACACCCCTAAAATATATATATATATACATATATATATATATTTTAGGGGTGTGACGATTCACACCCCTAAAACACCCCTAAAACACCCCTAAAATATTGGTGAAGTGTATTAAACACTGTTGAGGCTCAGCCTCAGTGGGATAGTTGTTGGTTGTTGCTGCAGAGACTCAACATGGACTCAACAACTGAGGCAAAAATATATATATACATATATATATATATGTATACTAGGGGTGTGCTAATTATTCGTTTTGGATCAGTTTGGATCACACTGAACCGAATCAGATCGAACTGGATCGATCTTTTAATATTTTTTATGAATCGTTTCTGATTCGGATCGTAGCCTGTGAATCGAGATATGAATCGAATCGTTATGTGAATTGTCACACCCCTACTAATATTGGTCTGATAATACTGGTTGACAGATATTATCGGTCGTGTTTCTGCAGTTTGTTACCTACAAAATTGGGCCAAATGTAAGCCTCCCATGGAACGGTTTTGGCACACAGACCCTATATTTGACACCCCTGCATTTTACTCACTACCGTCATCCTGGCATTTAAGGCCATGTAGCTATTTTAATAGTCACACGACGCAGTGATAGCACAACCTGTCAAACTTTCAGCTGAAATGGAAATAGCACCAGAGCCAGTGTCTCCTTCGTAGAAAGTCTGGTTTGTTTCTACAAATATTCCAGTCTGTTTTTCCTTTATTATCCAATCAGTGTTTCCTGTTACCATGTCACAGGGTCAAACATAAACTACAATCAGTGACAAGGATCTGAGCTTTGAATCATACTATGACCATGTCCTGAGCTCTGATTGGAGCAGTGAAGCTCAGGGGCAACAGTCTCCTTGACTGCCACCCAAATCACACAGCCCTATACTGTATTGCATGGCTTCATGTGTTACACACGCAGGACTCTGTTTTCATACATGGAGGTCAGAACTCTTGTTTCCAGCCAGTCATACAGGGATCTATTTATTACCCGTGGATAATTACATTTGGTCCATCTGAGACCAGATGCAACCATGTCATAACAGAGGACGGCTGTTTTTCTGGGTGACAGCTTTACTGCCGCTCACATCCATTTTAATCAACCATGGGAAGGAATGTATTAGATGGATTCACTGTGGCTCACGATCCACCAGGAATATTGATCAGTGTTGGAGACTGAGGACACATCTACTTAGTGTTGTCCACCCATGTAGAATTATAACAATCCACGCTCACACTTCCTCCTTTAAAGTTCTCATGGTGTCCTCTACTACGTCCGCCTACAACAACAACACACACTAGCATACAAGTGTGTGTATTTAAAAATAGTGCGGGAGCAAAACAACGCCCACACTTCACTCTTTAACGTTCTCATGGTGTTATATACCACGTCCATCTTACAACATCAACACACAATAGGGCGTGACGCACACTTTGAAGAAAATCTAGGACTTTTATGTGCGCCTTATAGTCGTGAAAATACAATCGTTTGTTTGCAGTAACAAGAAAAACATAACACAGAGTTGTCGTACCTGTGTTTTGTGTCGAAGTTGGCTGATATTCCTGCAGGGTAGGCTAAGCTACAGCATGAAATTCCTAGCAATAAATCCCGTCCATCCTGTATGGAGAACTTCCTTCTTCGGGTAATAAGATTTTGTATTTGTAGTATCACTAACTTATTGTTAGTGATACTGAGGAAATGTCCCTGTTGTCTTCAACAGTGGACCAAATGGATTCTAAAAGGTGCTTTACACGTATGCTGGAATTAGTTGAAACAAACAAACAAACTCACGCTGTTTACACTAAAATATAGAAGGAAAACAAAAACTTTTAGGTTTGTAATTTATATTTGGAGATGCTCAGTTCATCATGGTACCAGAAATGGACATTTTTTTTATTTCAGTTTATGAATTTATCTTATAATTTCAATAACCGCCTCAGAAATTTGTGCAGAAACCTTGACTCCAAGTTAGTTTATGGAGATAAATAAACAGTTCAGCACTGACACAAAGAAAAAGACACTGTTGCCACGAGAGGACACGAGAGGACAGGGCTGATTACGACATCACCAATGCTTTTATTTTGTGAATCACCATGAGATGTTGAAGGAAGGGAAAGAAAGTTTTCCCATGACGCAAGATTAATGCTGACTATTGTCAGGTTTCTGTAGAACCGGATCAGTGAGGGATGATTGTGTGTCTGTGTGTGAGTGAACATGTTTGTGCTTGTGTGAACACTATCAGTTCAATTTAACAACCGGTAAATTAATAAAGTTGGACAAAGTTACTCAGGTTCAAGGAAGAATTGCATGGTGAACTGGCTTGAACTTTGGCTTTAGAATATTTTTGCTTTTCTACAATGAGAAAATACAATTCCCCTCAGATAACTGTGATCATTTGGACAAAAGTCCACTGAGATTTTTGAACAAGGTATGACTGGTTTGATAGAGTTGTCTTAGGTTTATAATATCGGACAGTCCCTCATCCAAGAAGCTTAAGTTCAGTTTTCTGAAAAAAAAAAATCCATCTCCAATTGCCTTGCCAACAATTTTACACCTTAACATCACTCACTTTTCCTTTTTTATAGATAATCCTCACATCATTACATACTAATTATTACAATTTTTGTGTTTTGAAAAGATACGTCTACAGATTACAGATGAACCGTGAACTAATCAGACCGATAACTCCGTTTAATCCACTTTAAATAATTGCTAGGAGAAAATCCCAATCTAAGCCCCTCGCAGTTTGTTCCGAAATGTTTTTTTGTTTCGACACCTGGCTGCAAGGTTTTCATTAGTTTTTAGGCTGAGTCAAAGTATTGCGTAATTGCTCATGAGAGATTAGCGGAAAGTATGTTCCTGGTTATTATTTCCATGTGCTGAAGTAATCTGCAACAGAGAGGGAGAGGGATCAGACGCAGACTGAGACCAGGCCGAAGAAGAGCCGAGTACAAAGAAGTGAAGAAACAAAGGTGACAGGATGATGAAGAGACGCTGTCCTCCACAGCAGCAAATCTCTACCTTATCCTTGTGGAGCTAAGAAGCTTTCTGAGGGTCAGAAATCACTGACGGCTAATAGAAAAATCTACTGTCAGGCTAAGGAATGAGCGTGGGATCTGGACGACTTGGGACACTGGCAGATGATGATAGCTGTGCTGCAGGGTTAGGTGGATGTCAAATGAATAGTGAGTTGTGTGTGTCTCGCAGTGTCTTGGCTCACACTCTGTGGAATGTCCTCCTGTTATCTCAGAAATACCGAGCAGTAAGGTGTAACCTTGGGAGTGCTGTCAGTGGAGCTGCCAGTTGATTCAACGAGAGCTAAATGTCATTACGGGCCTCGTCAACTGTTGCCACTGTTATCGTTCCACTTAGGGTCAAACAACCAAGGATTTTTGTGTCTAAATTGCTGACTGTGACGTTTTATTACAAATATTTTATTGATATTGAAGCCTAAGCGGTGTTAGTATTTCATAATTCTTTGTTTCAACTCATTACAGCATATGTATAAATCGCTCTTTAGGACCTATTTGCTCCATGGATAATTCTTCATTTTTGGTAACTATCGAAGCAGCCATGTTGGCGGACTGTTGTCATCAATCTGCTATCCGATTGGTCTAGCACACTTAAGCGTCGAACCGCTGCACCGCCCCCGAACCACCTGAAGCAGCTAGCTCTGGGTGTACTTGCAAAAGTAAATAAAAAACTTGTTCAAGAAATGAGAATTTCAGCCACTGTTATTTTATTGTTACACTGCAGATCGTAACATTTGTCTCTTTGTGTGCAAATATAATGAAAATATTTTATATGTGTCTATTATCTTTTACTTGTCATAAATAATATGATAATATGATATGATGTGATAATACTTTCTTCATTATGTTTTAATTGACTCTGAAAATGTGAAAGGAGTTCGTCTTCTCCCGTTTGTTTCTGCAACTGCCCTCTGCTGACATCTAGTGGCCAATCACAGCTCTGTAGAAAAATTGGTCTGTTCAAACGTCTTAAGGTTTCCGTTTACTTTACTATTATCTGAAATCACGTGGCTTAACTTTCTTTATAAATGACAAGAGCATTTATTATTATTATTATCATTATTATTCTGTTTCTCTTTTTCAACCATTAAAGATATGATTTTTTATATTTATTTTTTATTATTTTTGGTCAGATCCTCAGATGATCTGAGTGCACACTAAACGTTTTATTTACATATTTTTAATCAGTAGAAATCCTTATCATCCTTATCAAAAAACCTTCTAAACTGCAATTCTTTTTTTTTTTAGTGCATCCCCTAGTGGCTGCTTTGAGTCCCTGGCCTGTCGTGCATTAATGTCACAGGGGTCAAGATAGGCCTCACATTGTTCCTACACTGTATGATATGGTTGTGTTTTTCCATGTTATAATTTTATAATCTTGCATTAACGTGTCATTCTTATTTTCTTCTATGCACCAGGCAACTGCAGGAGCTGCAGAGACAGAAGGAGCTGGAGCGCGAGCGCCAAGAGAAGGAGCGTCAGGACAGGGAGCGTCAAGAACAGGAGCGACTGGAGCGAGAGATGCTGGAGCGCGAGCGTCAGGAGCTGGAGCGTCAGGAGCGCGAGCGCCAAGAGCGAGAGCGCCTGGAGAAGGAGGCGCAGGCGGAGAGGGAGCGATTGGAGCGAGAGCGCCAGGAGCAGCAGGAGCGCGCGGAACGTGACCTGATGGAGAGAGAGAGGGCAGAGAGAGAGCGATTGGAGCGGGAGCAGCAGGAGCAGTTGGACAGAGAGCAGCAGGACTGGGAGAGAGGGAGACGCATCTCTAACGCAGGTGAGTGATGGTCACACACTTGGGGGGGACACCATAGGTTTTGGAGGCCAACGCCGTGACGGTGGATTTGTTGGGCATTGAAAATTGAAAACAAAAAACAAACAAAAGAATCTATATTTTGTCTGTACAACTGAATAAAAATAGATGTTTGATCTCAGTAAATACACTGAAAAATATAATATCCTCTGTTGAAACTAAGATGAAATCATTGTCAAATTTATTAAGTGAAAAATGGCATTAAAAAAGGATGATGTAGCAGCTGCTCAGATGAACAGATGGATGCTCTACAGCACGAGAGCTTGTGCTAAATGGGTTTTACTGTGTCATTTCTGCCTCTAGTCAGTCAGGGCTAACACTATTAACCAGCTCTGTTAACTTCACAGCGAGGTCCAGGGTCTGCTCTGCTGCCGAAGGCTGGAACAGAAGCTTTGAACAGATTGTTTGGGCGCCAACGTAGTTGAGTTCTTGATGATGAGTAGAGCATCCGTGACCAAGAAACAGCTCACATCCAGCTGTGACCCACATATCCAGCTGTAGCACGTTTTATCTGACAAATCAGGAAAGGAACTGCCATCACTTCATTGTAAAAATAAAATATTTTAATATTGTTTTAGTAGCTGTGAAGTAATGATGACTTTTATATATATATATATATACATATATAATTATTTTTTAAATGTATTCATGTATTTAACATTGAATATTTTTCCAGCATTATTATTTATGTTTCCCTGAAAAATATATATTATATAATCACAGTTACAGGTGAAACAAGTACATTTTCGTCCACTAGATGGCAGCAGAATACGCCATTACACTTACTTAAAATAACCTAAATGATCTGGACTCAGAGCTCAAGATTTTAGTTTGTATCTTTCTTTAATTCCTGCAAGTGTTGTGTTCAACTAAACAGGATTTAGATCAGATTTACCCCTAAAATAAAACAAACAAAAACAAACATAATTTTCCAGGACTGGGTCCACAGGGAAGGCTGTGCTCCTCGGCTTGCTTACATACAAGGGTTAGCCCATTAGCGTATGCATACATGACCACAGATGCTGCAGATACAAACTGACACAAACACACAGTTCAGTGGAGTTAGTCATCGGTTAAAGGACGGAGTGATGACCGTGTGAACAGGAGAAGAAGAGAGAGAGAGAGAGAGAGAGAGAGGAGCCCCGGGATAAAGGGGAGGAGCTTTTTCAAGTCATACATTATGAAGGAAAGGAAAAATTGCTCTGCAAAAACAGATATAACAGAATTTAAGATGAGATGTAATTGTTTCTAAGAAGCAATTTTGTTTTATTACAGTCCACCTTTGCCACCCGTGTTTTCTTCAATTTTTTTGTTCTTGTTTTAATGCCTGGTCTCATTAAACGTATATTTATTCGGACTAATTTTACATTTTACATTTTTTTTCATAGAAACCAAAATTACTCCAGTTTTTCCATCAATAAATCTGTCATTGCACTGCATTTACTTCTTTCCTGTCCATTGTATTATTGCCGTGGTAACATCTGAAAAAAAGGAAAAAAAGAAGAATGCATTTAGTGGTACCAGGCATAAAAATGAACAGGAAATTGAAGAAAATAAGGGTAGACTATTATATTCTTCCAGTGCTGTATATTTGCAAAGTTATAAAAAAAATAGGGTTGCAAAGAAAGTCTGTTTATGTCAAAATAGCGTCACAAACCAAAAATTCTTGCTAGCCATTGCACTAAAGTATTTATTCTCATTGTCTATTGGACAGCAGTATTGGAATTTGTCTTTAAATATGATGTTTTCTTGTATTTGTTGGTTTCTCCAAAGTCTTAACCTAAAACACAAATCTGTTTTCATCACATGTTTACGCATGTGCTGGATATTCACGTGCGCACGTTTCCGACAGTCAGCACAATCTGTTAGTTTCTGGACCGGTGGTCATTGTGGAATGTGTGGCCTCTTTTTAGTCACATGACTGACAGGGAATGACAGAGAGACCGAATAGGGAAAAAGGAGGATGGGTGGAGAACGATGTGGAAAGATGGAGTGGACTGGATTAGCAGGGATAGTGTAGCCCAGCAGATGAGAGGAAGTGATGGATAAGAACTTCAGTAGAGGACGATGAGGCGGGAATGAGACTAAGTCCAATGGAGTAGAAGGACAAATGAGCAGTGACTCCAACCATGCATCAGTCGTCACATTATTCAAATGCTGGATACAAAGAAACAGTCCGTCAAATTGATTGGTCTTGTGACATTTGTCGGAATGCTAACAGAGGCATTGTGGGATTTGAAGACACTTTCTCTCACGTTAGCTCATTGAGGCGTGAGTGGACTGAACTTTAGGAACAAGAATGGTGCTGTTGGTTGGTTGGGTTGGATAAGAGACAGGAAAAAAAAACTACACTTATAGTACTTATATACTATCCCCTCCCACACTTCCCCCTTTAAAGTTCTCATGGTGTCCTCTACTACGTCCGCCTTATTCATGAATCTAAGGCGCTCTTAGAGTCATGGTTTTCTTCAAAATGTGCAGGGCGCCCTATGTGTGTTGTACGGTGGACGTCCTCTACTACGTCCACCTTACGTCCACCATGAGAACTTTCCTCTGAAAATACGGTACAATTTGAAGATTTCGACCAAGATCAGATCCCGAGAATCGGATTGAGTCGCTCCATTTCACACGTTACAGTGTCATTTTAGTATTTTTAATTTTCTAGGACGACATATCGAGCTGAAGACGGCATGCTGATTGTTGTCAAGATCAGGTTCTTCATCCTTGCTAGCTCTGAAGCGCTTTTCAGAGATGATTTAATTTTTCCTTGGCTTTTCCTGTGATCTATGAAATCTTTTGTGCCTCTCTAGTCCCTGTAGCGTGCTAACATCTAGTCACTAACACTCTAGCATGAACTTAGTCCAACGATGACCAAACAGCCTGGATTGAAACATATACCTAGTGTAGATCTGTGCTGGTTACTCCTGCTTCATCTGCCCCCTTCTCTTTTTTCCTCCCTCCCTCCTTCCTTCCTTCCTTCCTTCTTTCTCTCTCTGTCTCCGGACCTGCTGTCTTTTCCTGGCTGCTTCCTCCCTGCCTTCCTCTTCCTCCTTCTGTCTCCCCCGTCCCTCTTGTCCTGTCTTGTCCACGACGATGGTTTGTCCATTCGGTGTGTGGTGTGTGTGTGTGTGTGTTTGTGTGTTTAGCCTTTGAAAGCACCCTGTACACTCCCACACCTCAGGAGTTCAGTAGAACGTCGTCCACGCCGGTATCTCCGTCCACGCCCTCCTACGTGGGCGCTGGGGCTCCATTATCTCCATCCTCCTCCGGCACCACCCCACCGACCCCACCGCTCAGGCACTCGGCCTCCAGATTCGCCACGTCCCTCAGCTCCGCCTTTCACCCAGTCCTGCCTCACTACGCCACCGTCCCGAGGCGACAGCAGGCTGTCCCGCAGGCCCCGCCGCCCGCTCCCGCTCCAGCTCCGGCCCCTACGCCATCCGTGCCGTCCAAGTCCATAGTGTGGTCAGCGTGCAACTTCACTCCACTGCCCCCCTCGCCACCCGTCATGATAAGCAGTCCTCCAGGGAAGGCCGCAGGTCCCAGACCACTCATTCCAATTGCAGCCCCTTCTCCCCTAACACAGAAACCCCCCTCGCCGTCCCCTAACGGCCCCCCAATGTACCCCGCACCGTCCCCACTGACCGTCACGCACAGCCACACCCCTGTTGGCATGACCTGTCCAACCCCGCCTCCTCCACCTACCCCTCCTCCTCTTCCTTACCCTGTAGCTCCCTATGCGTCTTCCTCCTCCACCTCGTCTCTCCCCTCCTCATCCCAGGCTCCTGGTGTGTCCTCTCCCTCCACAGCACCCTTTGCTGCCAACGCCACTGCTGCCATCTCTGCCTCTGCTGAGCACCTCTCCCTACCCATTGGCCAGGGCCTGTCAGGGCCAGGGGAGCTGGACACAGCTGCAGGCCCAGAGCCGAACCCACCTCAGGGGGGCTTCTCCTGTCACCCCCAGGGTAAGGCTTTCAGTCTGCATTCCGTTCCTTCGCTCTCTTTCCTTTGCCTCTCTTTTCTACACTTCTTGACTGACACACTAACACAAGGGGAAGGATAATAAACACTGTTGTGAGTTTGTGAATGAACTGATATATAACAAACTGTCTCATCAAGGGTTAAATCCATCTTATTTAAAAGGTTTCTAAACTCCGGTTGCATGGTGATACTAACCCACAATCTATGTCTAACAACGGCTACAATGTTTGACTATGTCTCCTGTCTTATTTAGTGTGTTTTGTTACTTTGCACCGGTACCAAGTGACCCATGGATCAGTACCAGGGGTTGGAGACCACTGATTTACACGACTGTTATGATTGTCTCATCGTAAAAATCCATTTCATAAAAAAATACGTCATCAATTGTTTCAAACACAACAGTGTTAGATGTTGAGTTCAACCAATCAGGTGGAGAAATGTCAGTATTGGCTTTTCTGCTAATAGGTCAAACCCAGGACTTTCTGCTCTCTCCTCCAAAACAGAGAGATCACACAGTGCTGGGTTCGATTCCCAGGCGAACCACAAGATTGGCGCTTGTCAGGGGCAGCCTCTTAACAGCGGTTCTAACAAATTTCAATGTTAATTTGACATTATTAGATACATTTTTCTCTTTGTGAATGTGTGTAAAACTTAATTATTTCAATTTGGAGTTTTATTGATTTCACTGCCCCATAACCTCAGGCATGTCAGTCCTTTAACTTTCAATAAATTGTACATGGACCAGACCAACATAGCATAGATAGGTTCACTCTCATTGATTTATGTCTAGAATTCCACCACATGTGTATTAGTTAGAGAAAGCCATTACACTTACCTTTATTTTTAGTTTATTTAGTTATTTCTTGACTCTGTCAGGGATTTAATTTGATTCTACAGTATATAGCCTGAAGGTTTTGACCTGAATTTAACTGTGTGACATATAATTATATATACTGTGTGGAATGTAGAGTTTAAAACACTTACAATTCCATTTTACATCAACAAGAAACTGGTGAAGATCCTCAGTTGAGGATTGAAACATCTTCCAACTCTGAGAGGAAGTTGAGTTTCTTACAACAGAACTATTTTAGTAGCAGCTGTTATTTAGCCAATGATATTGTCCTCATTGTCTCATTGACTCATCAGTCATCTGGTGGTTGCTCCAGCAAAACTCTTCAAGAAACTTTTCTGACTCATCCCAGCAGTTGAACTCAGCTTTTCTTTGTCTTTACCCTCTCCCTCCCCCATCCCTCGACCCCACAGACTTGGTGCTGACCCCAGGGCCAACCGCACCCACTCCTCCCCCACCTCCACCACTGCCACCCAACTCCACTGTGACCTCTCCCGCCACCGCCACAGCTCCCCTCACCCCAGTGGGCAACCCTCCACCACCGCCACCTCCCCCTCTCCCACCCACACTGACTCCGTGTGGCACGCCGCCACCTCCGCCGGGTCCGCCTCCTCCTCCAGGAGCCCCGCCTCCTCCACCAGCACCTCCTCTGCCCGCTGGACTGTTCTCCCCAACAGAGGACCGTCCCGTCTCAGGCCTGGCCGCTGCCCTTGCTGGAGCCAAGCTGCGCAAAGTAACAAGGGTAACATTTAATTCTGAACTGTTTTGTAGCTGGTGTTTACAATCAGAGAAGAATTTTGATGAACAGTAATTGTAAACAAAACGAAAAGTAAATGAAACAAAGTTATTGAATCAGCAAAAAATGGCTGCGAACTTCAAGGACATGATACGAGAAGACCCCCCAAAAAAACTCTCGCGACCCACAAGAGGGCCGCAACCCAATCTTTGGAAAAATGCCCTAGCTGGCCGCTTTTGAATGCCACACAATCATGCTCCTCACATACAAATGCATCTAAAATGATTGTATTAATCTATGCTTCCGTCTCCTAAGAGCGATGAAGCAGCTCTGGCAGCAGCGATCACAGGAGCAACGGCGGCTAAATCTGAAGCCAGAGGCAATGGTCCTCTGCCCGGGGGAGGAGGCCTCATGGAGGAGATGAGCGCGCTGCTGGCCAGAAGGTATCGTCACCTCAGAACCAACGGCTTCATACATTGGTGTCGGAAATTAAGTGTTTGGACAATATTGACAGAAATCTGATATTGGTAAAAGTTAATATTTTCCCATATTCCTTGTACATTCCTGGTATTTCCTACTTATTAACTATAGTTTGCAGAGAGTAATGTATATATTACTCTCTGCTAATATATATAGATAATATATATAATGCTAATATATAAGATATATAGAACTTTATTAATCCCTGGGGAGAATCCTTTGGGAAATTATGGGAATTAAAATTTAAAGCTAAAACAGCTCGTCTGTTTCTGATCTTTCAGGAGAAGAATTGCAGAGAAGGGCTCATCACCTGAACCTGACCAGAGATCAGTGAGTATGACACGTCTCCCTCACACGTCTCTTTTTTTTTCAAATTGCTAGATTTCTCTTTTCATCCCTCCACTGAAAAGATTGCTCTACAGGCATTTTTTTTTTAATCTTATCGCACAGAATAGTGCGAACAACAGACCTGTGTTTTTTGATTAGTCACCAAACATTGTCTCCATCTTTATCTCTGACCTTTCATCCTGTTTGTCTCCTTGTCCAATAGGAGGAGGGAGACACAAACACAACCCCAAAAATGTCAGCCTGTAGCACACCAGGTAAGTGACTTAGGATGGTACCCTTCACAGTCTACACACAACTTAGAGACGGCTGCAGTAAAAATGCATCTTCCTCAAGCAAGCGACGAAGATCCGAGTTAGAAATTTTGCTACTTACTCCTGTCTTTTAATCTGATTTCCTTACTAAAGACATGCTGTACATACTTCGGTAAGTAGCCTCATATCTTGTTGCTAACGGAGTTTGTTTTCTTTCATTTTCTGCAGATATGCCCAGAAAGCCATGGGAAAGAACAAACACCATGAATGGTAGCAAATCTCCTGTCATTGGAAGGTAGTGCACCTCTCTACACTTCTCACATCTCCCACTGAACAAATGTGTCTTTGATATGATAAGTCAATCCTATAGTTGATAGTTTATTGTTGAAATTCTTTCTCATACCATGTCTATCAGAAAATTAGCAGTGAACCCAGTTGCACAAAAACACTGAGCAAAGATTGGCGTTTAGATCATTTTATTACAATGAGCTTCACATTACAACGCTAAGGCTAAGACAGCAATCAGAGACAGAAATGCAGTTCAAACACAAGACATAACCGAGGACAGAAGGCAGGTCAAATTGAGAGGACAGGAGATCAAGACTGGTCAAAGCAAAAGCACAGGTATTGTTACCACAGGTCAGGCAGAGGTCACAGAAGATCAGGTCGGTCCAGAAGGGCAGAAGAAACAGGCAAACAGGGTCAGTAAGGGATAAACGGGTTCAGGACAAAACGCTGGAAAAATCCCACACAATCTGGCAACTTTGCTCAGCCACAGGTGAGGTTAAAGACTCAGACAATGAGCACAGTTGCCACCTGGTTGGACAGACAGAAGACACACAGAACCATGACAATGTCTGTGTTTTTGAATGTGTAGCAGCAACATTACTTAACACCACCTTTCATGAACATCAAAATGTGTTAGCATGGTGCTAACACTAGCTGGCGCCACTGAAAGCTGCCTAACATCACTAAAGCTTATCGTGTCTTCTTCTGCACCTTGGATATGGCACACCGAACGTCCCGCTGAGGTGTCTGCGTGTGAATGAGTAGGAGAGAAGAAACATATATTGCCCAATTATCATATATGCACATATAAATAAGGATGTCCCTGTTATATACATGTCATTGAACCAATGCTTGCGTCGTTTTTTATAACGTTTTTTCTCCGATAATAAAATCCGACAACAACTTACAGTAGCTTTGCCATATATGCTGGAATTGCGTTTACTGCGTTTGCTTAAAAACGTTACCATTAGTTTTTGGCTAAGCGGCTGCGTACGTGAATACTGGCAGATATCGGAATTGGGTAAATACATGTTTTCATAGTATTGGCATATGCGATATCGACCAAAAAAAGCTAATATGGGACATTCTTGCGTGTAAACTATGTAAACTTTACAAAATGAACCCTAAAGAAAGTCAAGAAGTACATTGCAGGGAACAGAAGTAACACAATTTTGGAATATGAACCTTACTCATAACATTAGTAAAAAATGTATTTTGTAAAGATACATTTTCAAAAGGCTTGTATACTTCCGGCTAAGTAGTAGTGCAGCACCTATTGGCCAAGAACTTCTCCTGAAATGCCCCCCTTGGTTGCGTTCAAAGCTAAACAACCGTACTTGGGTTATTGCTGAGGTAATTGCTAGGTAATTGAGATATTGTTTCAACTCGGAAACGTGGATTATGTTTACCTATTTTAGCTAACTTGAGGCTAACGTAAACATAACGTAAAGTAAGGCTAACTTCTACCCTGAGCCATGCAGGGGTGAGTGGGCAGGAGACAAGGAAGACGTGCATAGCAAGACGTTCCGCTGTCATTTGTAAAGTCGGTGTCTCTGCTGCTCACACAGAAGAGAGTCTCCGTGGAGATTTCCCATGGGAGCAGATTCCTCCAACAGGTAGAGAGAAAAAAAAAGCTGTGGGGAGTTGGAAAAAATCCTTTTTTTTTCTTGATACCCAGTCTCCCCTTTTTTTCACCCTGAAGGTTTGCTGTGGTGGCCTCTTTTCCTTTGAAGAGGAGTTAATGTTGAGTGTTTGGATGAAGAGTTTGAAGTGACTAGTGTTGTCTTCATCAGCCTGCTGTGCCAGTGTCCACACTGTCAATGTCTGGGAGCTTTACTAAAAATTCTTTACTGATTTTTGGTTGATTGCACGCTGCTCAGCTCTCTGCCATTTTCCCTTGGTTTCTCATAGGGGCGTTCAACTCTTTTTGGGGTCGCAGGTTGCAGGTGCATTATATATTACAGAGTTTATCATCCATCTTCATCCTTTTATCCGTCACCAGGTTTCAGGGCCAGCACTCTCTATGAGTTACCAAACTGTACCTTCCTACCTGTACCTACCTGCAGGATACAATCAGTCAAAATAAGGTTGCTCCAAAAAGTAGCAGGTTGCGCCCTTTGACAAAGGGTGATCTTGGAGTAGAGCTGTTGCTCAGATGAGGTTGCTTGAGCATCTACATCGTAAGCCCCCCCCAGATGCCTCCCTGGAAGGTGCTCAGGTCCTGTCCCACTAAAAACAGACTCTGAGGAAGAACCTGGACACGCTGGAGTGTCTATGTTGCTCAGCTGGCCTGGGAGAAAGTGTCTAGGGAGAGGGAAGTCTGGTTATCCCTGATCCAAATGCTGCCCCAAAGACCCGGCTCCGGATGAGCGGACAAAGATGGATGGGTGGATGTTATAAACGTTACTAAAACGGTTAATGAAGCAGCAAAAATGGGCGTAAACTCCTAGAAAACATGAAGCGAGAGGACCCAAAAATAATGAATCTCGAGGCCCACCTGAGAGTTGTGACCCACATTTTGAGCAAACAATGGGCCAACATGTCAATTTGACACCACTGATCTAACACAGGTTTTCTTTTTTTTTTCTAGTTTTTATCTCAAATTTTATGTCGCTCATTTAACAATGAAACTTATTGATACATAAATATTATTTACTCCCTATGTTAAGATCCTATTATATTCTACTTTACGTTGTGAACACATGAAAGTCTTGACGTGCGCGTCACATGCTCTACGCCCATCCTATCAAAGACACAAACATTAAAAAGAGTGTCCACCCATCGCTGGGCAGACTTGGCACGCTATTATCATTTCACAGCCAGAGCAGGTCCAGCAGGCACGGACAGATAAGGCCCTGCTGTGTGTGTGGAAATGTGTGTACAGTGTGTGAAACGCCTGCAAATATTAGAGCAGAGGCGGGATGTTTTGACTGGACCTATTTAAAAAAAATTAATCATAATATGAGACCTAAAGGGAAGGAAGAGGAGGATTATCTGACGTCCAACTTTTTTATTCCACTGTGTACTTTAATTACATACTACAGCAGTAGAGCGTTATTTAATTTTGGAGTAAGAGTAATGGGTTAAACTAATATTTGCATATATTTCAGCTTATTCCAGTAACAATTTTATTATTGCTATTATTTTTTGTTTATTAATTTCCCTTCCTTGTTATATATAAGTCACCGCAAATGCAAAGCTGAGAATTAAGAAAAAAAATTTAGAAAAAAATATAAATAAAAAAAAATAACTTTTCATGTCCTTACACAGTTGAGCATTCTTTTTGACATTTACGTTGTACTTTATTTGTGCAAAAAAAAAAGAAATTAACAAAAATAAGCCTAAAAAAAAGCCACAAAAAAGGGGGTCCTCCAGTCATCCTTATGACGTTCACTGTTTCCAACTCACGCCTACAAAAAAAAAAAAATCTCACTTCCTTTTCATTTTACTGTGCTTTCCTGTTGCACTTCCTGTCTCTACCCTGTGACACCTGCCACATAAGAGAAGCCAACCAGCCCTGGCAGTTGTGTTAATAATTCCTCTTTCTCAGATGACAGGCCCTGGGACAGGAAATGACAGAGAACAATAAACGGGGATTAGAAATACAAAGTTGTGTGTGTTTGTTTGTCTTATTCTCTGTGTGTGTGTGTGTGTGTGTGTGTGCATGACTAGAAGGAAATGCTCCTCTGAACGTTCGTGCATGTTAGTGCACAGATTGCTGCTCTAAAGGTTGACGGCTTTCAACCTGAAGTTGCTTGATCATCTGAATTAGAATTTGAACCAACTTCCTGTCTGCTCCTGCGATCACTTCCTGTAGTCTCCTCCCGAACATTTCCTCAAGAGTGTGTTTATTTGAGGGGGTTCCAATTTTTTTCACACACAAAGATGTGCCTTCATCTTTTGAGAATTTCTTGGTTTGTGATTGGGTGAAATGTTGCAGCTCTCAGGGGGTAGTTTTAGAAGACATGTCCTAGTGAGAAACTTAATCCACTGAGCAGACGTCATGACAAGCACAGGTACTACTTCTAGTACTGTTTTACATACAAACATACAATACATTTTAACAAAATGAAATATCTCTTCTTAAAACTACAAACATTTCTCCCTTTCCTGAACTTTTTCATCTATTTTTTTTCCAGGAGAATTCATAAATTTCATAAAAAGGAAGAAAACACATCTTATCCATGATGTTTTGTCAAATTATTTACACATTTAAATATGATTTTACTATAATTTGATAATTATGGTATTACGGTCCAGCCACATATAATCTTATTCCCCAAATTCCTTAAAGGGAACACCTAAGATTTGTAAAGTTTAATCTATCTGTCTCTCTGTCCACCATGTCAGTCTGTCCATCTGTCCCTCTAACCATCTATACATCTTTCTATGTTTCCGTCTGTCCATCTATCTATCTGTCTATCTGTCTATCTATACTACTGTCTACTGTCTGTCTCTATCTTTTCAGGCTGTTTCTGGCCCATGAATCAATCCGTTGTCCCCCGTCCTTAACCCTTTTGTACCTAATCATTTCATGTATGAACCCATACACACACACACTCACGGGAATGGTCATAATTTCACTAAAGAAGACAGGCAGACTACGCTATTTTTCTTTTGCGAAACCAATTTGTTAGGGATGCTGCATAGAGATTGGTCAAGTCCACAGATGTTGGCAACACTGGTGTTTGGAGCAGTAACCCAACATCCTACAATCCCCACCGTCTCACAGCCTGGTTGTCTCTGTCTTCTCACAGGCCTAAATCCACTCCTACACCTACTGGATCTTTAACAGCCAACGGCGTGCCAACAGAATCGGTGGACTACGACAGGCTGAAGCAGGTAGAGTTTCCTATCATTAAAAACACAAACTAATGTTGCCATTTAGAAGAGGAAAAGATGCTAAATCCTGCATAGAACAGCAATTCACCAACTCTCACTGGAGGTATTTTTACTCCTCGTCATGTTAAGTCCGGTCATTAAGACTCACGTCCCTGGGATTCTCTGCCAGGCAATAATCCTATTTAGGAAAGTAAATCTGCCTTTAGCACTTGACGCTACCTCTTGTAGCTACAGTAAGTCCATAAGCTACATGAGACATGGTCGGTTTACACTCTCAGAGGAAACATGGGTTTCCTTGGGTGATACATGGTATTTCTACTAAGTTGATATGTTTGTGATTGTGTTTTCAGGACATCCTGGATGAGATGAGAAAAGAGCTGTTGAAGCTAAAAGAAGAACTCATTGATGGTAAATGTCCCAGCACCTGTGGTTTGTCTCTACAGTGTCCATCACTGTTTCTACTAATGAAATTCAACTTCAACTATCAACTATATTTATTTATAGTGCCAAATCTATATATTATATAATTTTTTTTAATAAAATTTGATTTTTCTAAGGGATATTTATCTCCCTCAACTTAATGACGGTCCATGAAAAAAGTACCAGTACCATTTAAACGGTCCTTGGCGCAAAAAAAGGTTGGGGAACTCTGCGCTAAGGTATTCAATCCGGCCAGATTGATCAAAATGAAACATGAAAATTAATATAAAATAATATAAAATATTTAATTAAATAATAATAAATAATTAAAACACTTTCTTGCATGAAAACAAATGGGAAAAACATGGACTTAATGTTATTTATTGCCAATTTTATTGCCTGTAAAATACAGTAACTTGCTAGGTTCATCCAGAAAGTATTTTCTATCACATAATAATCCAAAAATTATCTATTATAATTATTTATTACGATATATAATTATTTATTATTATTATTTATTATGATATAAATGCGACGTATTGTGTTATAATGAGCATCATGTCAAAAAATAACATTTACAGGTTGAAGTTAACTCTTGTTCCTGTCTTTTCCTGTCTGTTCCTGTCTCTTCAGCAATCAGGGAGGAGCTGGGCAGATCCAGCACGGCGTAGAGAACCCGACCGTACTGTTCGGAACACCTCTGCAGCGGCGATCGTGGAGACGACGAGGACGACGGCGACAACAAACAACGTGATCTCCAACTTTTTAAAGGACTCTACTGTGTGGGTGAAGCAGCGCACTATGACAGCTGATTTTCATAGCAACTCCCCCACTCTCCCCACCTCATCCCCGACCCCTGCCTCAGACCTGGGCCCCCCGCTGTGCTCAGTCCCAAAAAAGAGGCCAAGGCCTTTATGCAAAAGAACATCTCTCCCTTTTTTTTTTTTTTTTTTTAGTCCCGCATTAACAACAAAAAGGTCAGTAATCACATTGGACTTGTGGCCGATACTCTGTTAACGACTCGGAATCAGAACTCTTGTGATTTACTATCAACAAGACGTGTTTTCCGTGGATGACGGGAGAAAAGTTGGGGATTGGAAACTGACCCCCCCCCCGGTCCCCACAATGCCATAGTGGTAGCGTGAGTGTGCATGTGTGTGCGGGAGTGTGGACTGATGGTCTCTGGTGAAATCCAACTCTGCAGGACACTGTAAAGCTTGTCTTCCTACAAAAAAACAAAAAAAAAATGATATTTTAACCTGAACATGTTAAAAAAGAGAAACCGTTATATAGAGAAATCACATATCTATCAGCTCGTCTGTCTCCTACATCTGCAGCCATATTAAGTAGCTCAATAATTCATCCTTTTCTAGATCGCCTCTCTACTGTTACACTCGCCAACCATGGGTCAGAAATATCAATGAAAAATACAACAAACAAAAAAAAAATACATCTTTTCTTCCCATGTATTTTGAGTTAAGGATTCTCTTTTGTGTGTGTGTGTGTCTGTCACACTTTAGATGCATGTGGGGTCTTTTTCTTATCCCAGGAGAGAGAGACACAAGTCTGCCACGAATTTGTACGATGTGTCACAAGTTTCTATTACAAGCAATAAGTGTAGCATCTCTTCACCTGCCCACCACTCATTTCAGTCTCCATCCTTTCTGGCCACGTAGACCTGCCTGGACTCAACTGTACTGCAGATTGTCCTTGTGACTTTTTTTTTTATTTCAAACTATGTCCAAAAGACTCTGAAAGAAACACATTTTGTGTAATATCTCAGTTTTTCTGCCCCTTTTTTGCCCCTTTCGTTTCCACAGATACTGTATATCAAGCATCGGGGGCTGTACTGCATTTGTATTATTTATTTTATACTTTTCATAAGTTGTACAAGAAAAGTCACATCATGGGTCGTGTGTCTGAGTCATCGTCCACTCGTGGACATTACAGTGCCATTTACTTTTTTGACCAGTGCTTATTAACCACCTTTATTTCATCTTGTCCTTGCCTTTTCTTAACTTCCGCCATTTTTTTTAAGACTTCAAATTAAAAGCTCCATTTTGTTTCCACCTCTTTAAACAAAAAAGGGAAATGTAAATTCGACTAGTGTGTTTTCCGGTAACATCTCTAACGTCGGTTAGAAACAAAATGGCCGCCGGGGTATTTCGTACTATTGTTTCATCTTGTGTTGCCGTATCCACACTACATGATCTTATGTTCATGAAAAAGGAACGGGTTACAATTATTTTATAGCAAAAAAATATCTCCTTTCCGTTCTTTATGACAATGCATTAAATGTGAAACTAGCTTCTTCAGGGCGGAATTAGGTTTTAGTTAGCGAGTGCTAGCCTGGTTTGACGCTTGAAGACCAATCCAGTCACTGATTGATAACATCAGTCCATCAATCATCATCAATCATGGTTTTACTTCATCACCAACAAAGAGGAATTCTCTCAAAAGTCTTGTGAAGTGATTTATAGTTACGATTGAATGAGTTTAAACTCAGAATTATGGCAACTTAACCCTTTTACACTAAAATAGTTATTTTCCAGATATCCGAGTGTCCACTTCCTGCTTAATACCAATACCAATACCGCTACTGCTGCTTAGATCATCTGCCATTGTTCATATCCATCCTAACCTTTTTTTATCCCATTGCGATTTGCAATCTGTCGTTTCTGAGAGGATAATTACACGTTTACGACGTGTCATGCGTATGGGGGATTGATGATCATACGAAATCAGACCTAATATAGACTAGTTAACAGCCACATCTTCGAAATGTTGTATTCCAGTGGATTTTTAAAAATAAAACCCCAGAAAATCGCAGTACGGAATGAATTTTTAATATAATTTCTTTGAACTTTACAAGTTACCATAAAAAAAGATTTGGCTAACAACCTGATGTCCTGATTATCTCTAAATCAGAGGTTGTCTGTCCAGCACAGCTGTTCAAGGGCTTGGATGTTGTAGCTTTGTTGTAATGTATTTTTAAACAGTTTTACACTTCTCTTCTTGACCTCTTTCTTTGACTCATTGTAGGTTTGCATCAGTTTATTGTTAAGGATTGTTGTATTTTCTGCAAAAATATCTCACGTCAACTATTGATATAAAAACCGTTATCCAGGGGTGTCTGATATTCATTTTTGCCGATCACTGAACACTTAATTTTGACCCCAAAACTGAGGTTAACGTCTCAGAACCTTGTGTACGATTCGAGATGATTTGGCAAAATTGACATTATCGGAACACAAAACCGATATCAATCTTACCGATAGGACACAACAACGCTAACATCAGGACACACTACTGTTATCTCATCATTGCTTAAAAAGGCCATGAACATGTCTGGTGTTTTCACAGCATCAGTTGCACTTTACATACAAATAAAAATAAAAAACGCCGGTCCAACCATCATCTTCAGCCAACAGCGTCGCTATATCACCAAAGGAAAAAGGCAGCGATCTATTGCTAATCATGATCACTCTCAATAAAGGCGCCTTTCTTATTTTTGTATTATTTTATCAGAGAAAATGAATATATCCATCTTTATTGTCAGTCCTTTGTACACTACGGCAGGTGAAAGTGTTCCGAGCTCTGTGGTCTGTGCCTTGTTCTAGAGTTGCATTTATATGTTGAAATATAAAGATGACTAGTAATAATATCGAAAGACTGTAATTACAATCACACGAAGCAATTGTTTGGTTCCTCCCTTTATTTTTTTTCTTCTTCTAATTGTAGTCTTTTGATTTGAGCGGAGCCTTCAGTGACCTCACTACTGTTTCTCACCAAGAAAACATCTTTTGCACCGAGCTCTTCTTTAAGCTTGTTTCCTTTTCTTGAAATAAATAGTATTTCTTTCCGTATGGTTGTGAAGTTGCTTTTCTTACAACATAATCCGACCTGAGCATCTCCAGGCTTCACGTGTCAGATGTCTTCTCTGGATGAGTTTCTCCTACACTACGGCCCTGCAGTTTCCTGTGTTGTCTCATACCATGTCAATCTCGCAGCAGGTTTTGTTATTGATGTATTTTTTTTTTTTAATATTATTTTTCTCTACGATAGAAAACTGTATGGAAATCAACTTACTGTTCTGCAGCGAGCTCTGCCGAAATGTAAAAGTTTAATCTTTGTCCATATATAACAGTTTTCTTCTGACGGATCTAGGGGGAATGGATTGTTAACTTGCAGGTACAGACGCAGAGTAGTGCAAATAAGGCTAGTTTCATTGAAAAGTTCTTTTGCCATTCTCTTTGTACCATACTGTTCCACTTTAATCACTCTTTCTTACATGCTAACATATTGTTTTTTGTTTGAGCAAATAAATAAAAACTTGCAATATAAAACCAGTTGTATTTTCTTTGCTAGTTTTTGTTGGTATTCATAACCTGCAGGATGTTCATGCTATTCTTCTTGTTCTTGTGTTTATCATTCTGTGGAAGTTGCCTTGAATAAAAGTATCTGCAAAAATGCGTAAATGTACATTTCTGCTCTCGTCCATGTCCACAACTATGCAACTTGTGGTTTGTATGTTCTTGGTTCTAGAGTCAACAGTCTAGAAGACTTCAAATTCCATCAGAAGGCTTCAAATTCCATCCAAATGCCAGGTTGCCACTGAGGTCATAGCACCATCCCAACACACATTACCTCCAGTGGGCTCACCACCCAATGGAGTGTGTTTTGGGCGGCAGGCATGAAGTCTGCAGCTCCTCTCAATCCATGTCCACAACTATGCAACTTGTGGTTTCTGTATCTAAGCTTTTATCTTATAAAATATAACAAAACTAACAATAAAAGCTCACTGATGGTATGGTTCTCCAGCCGAATGTTGCTGTAAAAATGTTTTCTCCCCTCCAACGTTTACAACCCACCACTTGGCTGGATCTGCAGTCACAGCGTTGCCTTGGCAAACACTGCAGCTGAAGTTCATTTGAGGTTTTGCAGAGAGCTGCAGCCGGAGAGAGAAGTTTTGCTGTGGCAACAGGCGCACAGACAGGAAACACCCTGCGTTGTAGAGGGAGGGGGAGACAGAGGGGGTGGTGGAGAAATGACTGATGCTGTAATTGGAGAGTTTAAATTTTCAAAATCACTTTTCTTCCTCTATTTTTTTTTTTTAAGTCGGAAGCGTTTGATTTTAGGTACCAGTGACTGTTAAATGTTCATGTCTGCAGATTTGAGTGTTCTTTATGTATAATTATAAAGACCTAAAGGTCTTTTGAGTATATTTTCTGCACACATAGAGGTTATTACTAATATAAACAGGTGCAGGTGTCTTTTTAGAACTTCTAGAAAATACGTTTTTAACATTTTTTTGCCCATATTATGTGATCAGACTATAACATAATCTGTCCAATGTGATATATCCCACCATGATTCTGTTATTTCTATAGGAACTTAAACTTCTGCCATAATAATTAGAGGCATCACACAAAACCCTGCAATTATCTCCTAGAAGCGCCACATGCATTGATATCAGTGCCAAAAAAAACAGAGAAACAAACAGTGTGCAATGTAAACGAAGTGTCCCCTTAAAAACAAATAGTCGCTCTAATTTTATCAAGTTCTGGAATTATGTTTTATATATTGAATTATCATATTTTTAAAGAACTCTTTTCTATTCTATTTTTACTGCTGACATTCAACACCCAGTAAACAGTGGCTTTTATGGAGGGCAAACCGTTTTACGTTGACTCCGCCCCGGACCAATGAAAACGCAGAGATTTTTGAAATGAACGCTGAACCGACCAATTGCAGCCCTTCGCGCCTTCCTGTCACTGGTAGGTTTTGCCCAGAAAGGGAGGGAGAAGGAACTCTACGTCAAGCCACAGGGCAAAGTAGATGTTAAAATATATATAGCGACTTGTTAATTCCGCGTTTTTTTTACAAGGATTATTTTGTCATTCAGGAATTGGATTTGTTTAGACGGCGCTAAGGTAAGTCACTTTGCACGGGATCTTTCTGAGTCGTTTGCGGACGGAAAACGCCGTCTGTTTGTCTTTGTGGGAAAAAGTAGTGCTTAGCATAGCCGGGGCTAACCAAAGCTGTTGATGTAACTGTAGTAAGTTCGGGCTATTTTCCGGATTGTAACTTCTCTGCTGCTAACCCTGTGTTGTTATATGTCATAAACCGAAAACCCAAACTGCTCTAGTTTGATCGTATCAAGTAACGCTTCGTTTACTGCAGAATTTATACGACGCAACCAAATAAACTAAGATTTTCAACGGCTTCTGTCGGTTGCAGTTTTTATTCTGTACCAACGCGTGTGTAAGCCGACTGGTTTATCGTTCCTTGGTAGAAGGAAGTATTTGTTTTCACCATTATTTGACATATTTTAATTAAAAATAGAATACATGCTCCCTTGTGTGGACCTTCGGGATGTGTCCGCTTCCCTAACAACTGATGTTTGAATGCATGACGTTTTCCCTCCTCGTGTTAACAACACTATTGTTTACTTATTTTCTTTTAAAGGCGCACATTCATTGCATTTTCTCCATAACTTAAATAAATATGCGACAAAACAAACATAACGAGGAGGCCTGTATATTTGTATGTGTAGTATTTCAGTTACATTAGAAAAACCTTGGTGAAAATTGTTGGGGCTCTGCCCCTTTAACTGTGGAGGGTTCGTCATTATTTTCTCTTTTGTAGCTACGATACGAACTCCAGAACTTTCGGTTAAATAAAAAAAACGTGTAAATTTCTATAACTGATAGTTCTCATCATTGCGACTTATTTACGTTTTTGCGAGGGCCGGTGAATTTACTGTGGCCCCTAACGGCCTTTGAGGTTAAAAGCGCTCTTTCCATTGTGCATCAGACGTCAACCAGGCCTAGAGGGCAGTATTGAGTTAAAGTCGAATAACTTTCAATTTATTTTCTAATTTCTAGTTAGTTTTAGAGAATAATTAATCAAATATTTTTGAAATAATGATTTAATATTTATATTTATCAATAATTTATAATAAATCGATTTATTATAAATTTAAAATTTATTAAGAAAACGTTTATATGACCCACAGTTGGGAAAGTGTGTTTTGCAACAGCAGAGATACAGAAGTAGAGCAAAGATAAGATAAAAATGCTAAAAAATAGTACGTAAGGGAAGTTTTAGAATAAGAGCCAAAAGGGGAATTAGCGAAATATGTATCTGTAAATGCACACATATTTTTAGATATATGTGTCTGTGTAAATACATATTTCTATACATACACATTGACACATAAGTCTCTGTGTCATATATATATATAAGTAAATACCCTTACTTGGGAACCATGTCAAAGAAATCAGTACTTTATTTTATAAACTCATACCTTGCATGATGACCTATGAGTTTGCGCTTTACATGAGGATTAATGCTTTATTTTTATGCATTCTAAAAAATAAAAATGTTAAAATCAAAGTAACTTTGGGTTAAAGTGTCTAACAAATATATTGTGAATGTTTTTTTTTGTTGCCTGTGAAGAAAACAATTAATATGGACAACTGGTCAATGTCACAACTATTTAGTAGGCATATTCGGCTATATCAACAGCAGTTTATTTTGTTCTAAAATCAGTATATGCATTTACATTAGTGTACATTTCAAGATTTGCAGAAGCATGGGTGTTATTTTTAATTAGCTCCATCTAAAGCTCTAAGTCGTTGCACCTCTGTATGTTCCTGTGAGTGATGTGTGTTTTTGTGTCTTGTCACACCTTGGTGAAAGTCGAGTGAACGGGAACTGTTCTGTTGACATGCGTTGTCGCCTCTTTTGTGGGACTCCACTCTTTTTGCATTCCAAAAGAGCTGCATACCAGGTGGAGCCTAATAGTAGTATTCAGTGAAGGGGGCGGGTGGTGTTAGTGTCTGCCTGACTTTTGTGTAAACTTCATCCCGTCAGAGCCAGGTCCTTTCATCAGTTCAGCCTGAATGATCTGATGGGAAACTCTCATCAGTTGCGATCTTGCCCAGACTTTACCGTTCCACATAGAACCCAGCAGATGGGTACAGAGAGCAGCACAGGGACTCAAGCTAGGTCTGTTCTACTAATCTTGTTTTATTGTGTATTCCTGGCATGAAGAGTTGAAGTCAGCTTGTTGGATTTTGTTGAACTCTGGTCATTCTGGTCAGGCTAAAGAGGTTATTCTACACTTGCATTGTAGAAAGTGGAAGAATTATTTAAGAATTTAAGGCAAGTGGAATTCTTTAGCTGTCGTACTTACTGTAAATTGCTGTGAAGAATGACTTTTTAGTCTGTATATTTTGTGATAGAGATGATTGATGGGCTTCCCATGACCTGAATGCTAATTTTGTCTGTCCATGTTCATTTTTTAATAATGTAGCACACAGTGATTGTTAGAATTGTACAAATTTAAACTGTCCTCCAGAGGATCTGTATGTACATATAGTTCAATTCTTTTTGTTTATTTATAAGGAGTAATAATTACGATAGTGTGTAAAAATCGCGCATAAAGGCTAAAATTTTAGCCATTCCTAAATGATGACACTGCAGGAGGATAATGTTATAGGGCTGATAAAAAAAGCCAGGTTTGGTCTCAAACTTGCGGGCTATGATATTTTGTGGCACCTGACTTGAAATGAATTTTAATGTAGGCGTGCAAAGTTTTTTTATATTTAGCACAATAGCGCTTTGCATTTCTTGGTAAATCCCATAGTTCTCGAATCCTGGTCCACAGACTCCTTCTGGTTTGTTTGTTTGTTGTGTTCTTTTGCTACTCCCTCTCATTTGCAGTCTTTTTTTTTATTCCTCTCTCAGGTCAATGAGAATGCCTAGTCTAAAGCACCCGATTGGGGACACAGTGATGGGCCGCTGGCCTGGGAGCAACCTGTACTATGAGGTCAAGGTTCTGGGCTTTGACACCAACAGTCAGCTTTACACTGTCATGTACAAGGATGGAACAGAGCTGGAACTCAAGGAACAAGACATCAAGGTAAGAGCACTAGACTAATGTAGATTGCAGCAGGACTGGTTAAAATGATATATACAATATTTTTTAATATTATTAGTTATTGTCTGGGTCAATAACTGGCCCCGTTTTCAGTGGGATGTAGGCCATTAATGGAGCAATAAAAATGTCTGAGATACAGTCATATCTTTATTGCTTTATGATTGATTTTATTGCCAAAGCAGTTGCTGAATATGCTTTAGTTACTCGACAAACTACTGTGTAGTACATTTTATAATGACTGTAGAGCGTGATCTTCATCCTTCTATCATCAACATCTCTTCTCTCATCTTGCCTTCAGACTGTCGCCGGCTTCCTACCCCGTAGACGCTCACGCTCTCGCTCCAGGTCACCGGGCCGCCGTCGCAGTCGCTCCCGTTCCCCGGCCAGAACAACACGGCGCTCGTCCTCTCGCACCGTGTCCGTTGTTTCCGCTGCAGGCGCCGCAGATGTTGCAACTGCATCCAATGACAAAAAGCTGTTGGGAACTTTGGAGGTTAAGGTCAAGCCACTGGTAATTCTGTCATTTTTTTTTAATCCTAATATAATGTTTAATAATATAAGAATTTTTAACAAGTTATAATAGGATAAAAAAACAACATTCACACTCATACATTATTATTATTGATATCGTGATTAATTACTAGAAAACTATATTTTGGCTTTTTGAGCAGTAGATGGAAATCAACCAGAAAAAACGTACAAGTTATTGGTGGAATAGAGGAAATGGTGCAAAAATAAAAGAACAATTTGTGATAAAATTAGCTTTTCAGATATAGCGCTTATTGTAACATTGTATTCATCAATTCCAGGTTTGGTTTGATACCTGGACATTTGACAATTTTACTCTTTTTTTTTCCTGTTGTTCCTTTGGTCCCAATTTCACTCTACTGTCATTCAACAACAGGCCCCTGAGAACAACAGCAACAATAAACATGAAATGAAAGAAGGGAACAATGCAGCTAACAAATCAAATGAGGTGAGATGTGCTATGTTTTTTTTTTTGTTTGTTGTTGTTTTCTGTCATTTTCAGATTAAATAACATTTGTTACTCAACTCTGGAATAACAGTGTATTTGACAATAAAGTGAATTACCTACATCCTTCCTGGTTCAGGACTAGTGGGGTTTAATGCAGATGAAAGCTTGTGGAATGTCCTGACGAGCACATGAGTGGGGCGCCACAGCAGCGAGTCACATGTCGTACAAACATGTGCCTGGTCTAATTGCACAGCTAGTGCCGCTTTACTCCTGGCTCTGAAAATATACCAGTTATTAAAGGAAGGTCAATTCATACAGGAACACAAACCAAAATATTTTTTTTACGAAATATTCTCCAAATGAAAATCTGCAATTATTTCCTAAAGAATTTCTGAGTGGTCCAGGGGGAAATAAAGCGATGGGTAATTGTGAAGTAATCTCAAAATTCTCATCTCTCTCTGCAGGAGTCCAATTCAAAGCAAGACACAGAAACTGAGAAAATCCAAAGTCGTTACAATCTGCGTCGCAGGAAAGATGACGGAGCGGCAAAAACTACACCTTCAGAGGAGCAGAAGGAGGAGAAAGAGGCCCCTAAGGTTGACCCTGTTGCACCGCTGGCCCAACCACTGGATTTTGGAGGGAAGATTGGTGAGTTTATTTCTCCTTATTGTTTGTTACCTGGGCTGAGCAGCCAGTTTGTTTTTGGCAATTATTGCTAGAGAGATGTGATAATTTATTATATTTTTTTGTGCAATGTGAAATATAAAAACATCAGTGTTTACAGATGCATGGGTTTTTTGACCACTGAAATGTGTTAGTGTTGCTGCAGATTTTTCTCACATGTATCAAAATCTCTCTATTGGAAGTGTTTGCTGATTAAACTAGTTAAACCGCTCTAGTTGTTGTAAGAAAGTACATGAGATATGTATTTATAAGAGATATATTTACCATTTTTATTTAGGAGCGTACTTCTGGCTGCTGTTCCTTCCTGCTTGGGTGCTTTTCCTGATACTTCAGGTGAACCTGCAGGACCCCAGCCTGGCCAACTTCCCTCCTCCTCTGCCTCCTGTGGAATCCTTCTTGGACCTCCATGCCCTTGGATTTGTCCTCCTCTGGATCCTCTTCCAGGCCGTGCTTTACATCCTGCCTGTTGGAAAGGTGAGTGCAATGCTCTGAGACAATGGGGTGATCGAAAAATTTATTAGAATAACTTTGTTTTGTTGCGTTTACTACAGTATAAATGCAGGATCTGGATGTAATTTTAACTTTTTTTTTTTCTTTGACTCTTTCTCTTCAGCTGAGTGAAGGTATGCCACTGAGGTCTGGGGAGAGGTTGCAGTACAGAACCAATGGTGAGCATTTATGTTATTGAAATATTTTTCACTGTCAGTATAGGTTTTACAGGGTGTTTTTGGAGTTGCTATGGCAACTGCAAGGAATTCTAAATAAGAATTTGTCAAAATTGTCAAAAGTGGGCTGGTGCCTTGAATGGTCTGTGTGTGTCGTCACAGGGTTCTTTGCCTTCGCGGTGAGCGCTGTGGCGGTGGCCGCGGCAGTGCACCTGGGTGTTGACCTCACCTACATACACAGTCATTTCCTTCAGCTGGGCGTGGCCTCATTCGTCGTCTCCGTCCTGCTCAGCGTCTACCTTTACGTACGTTCTCGCTACGTGGCTCCCGAGAAGCTAGCGCTCGGAGGAAATTCAGGTACGGATGGATATCTGAGATGTCTGTTGGCGGGAAACTCGGAATGTGCTAAGTTTCTGCTTTCTTACCTGCAGGCAATGTGGTTTATGACTTCTTCAAAGGACACGAACTCAATCCCAGAATCAAAAACTTTGATCTGAAATTCTTCTGTGAAATGCGTCCCGGACTTATCGGCTGGGTAAGAAAATGGACACAACCGGAAGAGGCATCTATCATTAGTAAAGTTACGTATCTATCAAAACATTGTCTCCCTTTTTTTTTTTAGTGCTTGATCAATTTTGCAATGGCGTTGGCGGAAATGAAGCTGCAGAATCTGAGCAGTCCGTCCTACAGCATGATCCTGGTCAACGTGTTCCAGTTGGTGTACGTGGTGGACGGTCTGTGGAATGAGGTACGACACATGGACAGAACTTTATCAATCCTCCTGTAGTATTTCGTTAGCAAAAACTACAGTGATTGTATCTTATTAATTGCTAAAAATCAATTGTTTTCCACCAGGAGGCGATACTGACCACCATGGACCTGATGCATGATGGCTTTGGCTTCATGTTGGCCTTTGGTGATCTGGTGTGGGTACCTTTTACATACACCATGCAGGCGTATTATTTGGTGAGCCACCCCAACCCACTGAGCCTTCCAGGATTGACGGCGATTGTCATGTTGAAAAGTGAGTAAATGGCAACAATGTGATCACAATGTGTGGAACATTATTAAAAAATTAGATCAAATAAATTCAAGTCCGACTTGGGTTCGTGGACATGGAAGAACCTGAATTGTTTTGACAGTAATTTGTTGTTTTTGTCCTAATATGAAAACTAAATTTAAAGTAAAGCCGTTAAAAAGTTGAGATACATTTGTCACATCTGCAAACTTATGTTTTTCCTCTGTTTTTATTTAGTTGTCGGCTTCTACATCTTCAGAAAATCAAACTCTGAGAAAAACGCCTTCAGGAGAAACCCACACGACCCTAAACTGACCTGTAAGTCCATTGAGCTTCGGTCTCGTAGTTGATCTCGTCTTCTCTGCACATGTATTTTTACTTTAGTCTGCATCTTCAATGACTTCTACTACTAATTAAATTGTACACTGGTGGTCTACAGACCTGAAGGTGATCCCTACAGCTTCAGGGAAGAATCTTCTGGTGTCCGGCTGGTGGGGTGTGGTGCGTCACCCCAACTACCTTGGAGACCTCCTCATGGCTCTGGCCTGGTCCTTGCCCTGTGGTGAGTCTTATACTTTATGGCTGTTGGGACTTTTGAGTATTGTTTATAGTAAGTGAAAAAAAGACTGGAAAATGTTAATTGGAAAAAATGTCCATTTTTCATGGCGATGCATTTTATCCAGAAATAGTTTAGTATTGTTTATAGTAAACTTTTTTTTTTTCATCTGTGGTGCCACCTACAGGCATCAGCCACCTCCTGCCCTGGTACTACATGATCTACTTCATCATACTCCTTGTGCACCGAGACTCCCGTGACATGAGCGAGTGCAGAAGGAAGTACGGCTCGGCGTGGGAAGAGTACTGCCGGACTGTTCGCTATCGGATCATCCCCCGTGTCTACTGAGGAACCTGCGGCAGGACACTATTAACACTGGCTTTTTAAAAAAAAAAAAAAAAAAAAAGTCTGAAAGACCAAATATTAGGTTTTTTTTTTTTTTTTTTAAGTTAGTGTTTAGAATAAGGATTGGTTTCATATTCAGAACTTAAGTCTAAATGCATGAAATTTTATGACGTAAAGTAAAAAAAAAAAATTGGGAAATTTATGGTCATTTTAATGAATTTTACTGTTAAAGTAAAAGATTTCTTAAAAATAATGGAAAATGAGAGCCTCTGTTAGGAATGTATCAGGTTTACAATGTAAATATTTGTATATTTTTTATTCTCTGTGGATACACCACTTGCATTAGTTTTTATAACTTCTGCTTTGCTCTAATATTCATATTTACAGCTGTTTTTTTATCCAACATTTTCAGTATACCATGCAATTTTCTTTTTGCCAGTTTCTATGTTGTCAGAGATGGGTTTAATCTTTCTCTTCTGGAAATAGTGAAATAATGATAGCGATGGTGCCAGGTTTTCCACCTTGTTTAAATAGATAATAAAAAATGGGCATTGGTGGAGATAAAATTTAAAAAAGCACACTTGTAATTATC
>JAFBJS010017728.1:0-22051 GCA_016785265.1 Paraplagusia blochii | reverse complement strand
TGGAGAAACAAGCATCATGTATATTTAATCTTCGCTACATTACTGTCAGAAAAGCAGAGTGAAGGCAGGAAAAGGTGTTTGCTCACCGTATAGAGTTTCACCTTCACCGATGCTCCCTCTTCCCGTCAAGGCGAAGACTCATTATTTATTCAGATGTTTTTTTTTTTTCTTTCTGTCAACCTTTTTCTCAAGGGATTTAAGTAAATTTGTTCCCCTCTTTGTACTTCATATATGTAATACTTCTGTTTTATACAGTATTTTGTGTTGAGCACACATATTCAAACCTGGAGGTTACATTTAGGTTAGGTGAGGGTAAACCTACAGTGGTTATATTGTAGGTGGTGAGATGATGTTAAAAATTATGTTAACATTGTTGCTGAAGCGGGAAAAAAAAAAAAAAAAAAAAAAAACTTTTTCCAGTAATTTGAGTGACTGCAAATTTCCACGTAAACAGTGCAGACTGTATGGATTGGCCACCACAGAGTCCAGATCTTAACCCCAAACCCCAATCAAAGCTAAAGGCGGTGCAACAAAATATTAGAGTGTATTACCCTTTTTTTGGTGTCAACTTTTTTTTTTTTTTTGGCCAGGCAGTATATGTAAAACCTTAGAGTCAGGCATGTTGCCAGACTGTTGTTAACATTTACTCCATTGGTCAAGCATGATTGCGGCTCAACATAAGAATATGTTGCATTTAACTTTTGTTGTACACTTAATGTAACACATTCTTATGAACTTGTAGTATGGTGGGTGGGAATGAGATAAAACGATACTGGGGTTCACCTTACAGCCCATACACATGGGCACAGCCATCTTGTACAGAAAATAAATTAAACTCTTGCGTTTTTCATATTCATTAAAAAAAAAAAAAAAAACTTTAAGCAATGTTAATCCTGGTTGCATCAGCGTTATGAAACATAAAATTGCATTTAAAGAAATGTTAAATTGCATGACTGAGCCCATACTGGCAATCTTCGTACATTCACTGAACACAACCTCCTTCATGTCTCATTATAAGTTAAGTTCTCAACTGTTGAAATAAAATCTAACTGTGAGGCAACACTTTATATTCCCACCATTGGGCTATTTGTATAACACAAGGATGTGGAAACACTTACGCCTCAGAAATGTACATAGCTTTGTGGACGGTGGATGATTTGACATTTTGTTCAGATGTCAGGAGGAATCTTTACATGTAAAAATTCAAAAAATCCTCATTGATGTGGAGGACACATCAAGGAGACGCCGGAGCACCACTCACTTACTGTTTAACGACCATTGAAAGATCAGAAACTGCAACCTTTATTTCCTAATGGCTTGTTTTCTACTCCCATGTTGCCTAACGTGTCATCACTCCCACTCCCACCCACAACAGATGCAAATCGTTGCTCATAAACTCTGACCTTCCCAAATTAAACTGAAAAACCCACGGATTTGCACATTCCCACGCTTTTTTTTTTTTTTTTAAGTTTTAAGAAGCTCAATCTGCCGCACTGTCTTTAGAGGATAAAATATAGCAAAAAATAATCCAAAATAATAATGAAACACATCTTCAACATTATATTATTGTGATATGTGAAGGTATGCAACTTTTTTAACAAGGAAACAGATATCCTTTTCTTACTCTCGTACTCTCAAGGCATCATTTCACAAACTAAAGCAGACAAGGTTGACATGCCATTCGGATTCAAAGACAAGGCATGGTGTTGGATCCCCTCCCAGAAATGTCTCATCCTTCATCTTTTACCACGGGTCTGAGCCCCTTGTGTGTTTGCGAGAAACCTTCACATCATTAGCAATAATCATTCTCCTTTTTACGAGAGTCAGCAGTTTCATTTGCAAATCGCAACAAAACATCTCCCCTCTTATGATTAGAAACCATCACTCATTATGAGTCTGCGTAAATGGTGACCAATCAGAAATGGTTGTAAAAAAAAAAAACTATTGACGAGGTAAAAGTGGAGTCAAAGTCTCGCAAAAGAAAATACCCCTGCTGTTGACACTGTTATAATCGCTTTATATTTTCCAGCGAAAGGTTTGCTCTGCAGTGTAGTTACAATTTAATGTATTTACTGTAGCCATTAGAAAAGAAAGACCCCAGGTGGATCGACTTTATCATAGAAAATTGATGATGTTGCCGTCCTATATACACTCTGATCCATTATTTCTGAAAACCACAGCTTCTGGGTATTGATTATTCTTGCAGGCGTACACAGACACACACGTGCGCACACACGGGGCTGTTTCCCCACCGCAGTTTCATAAATACCCTAAGGACTCCACTGACCCTCCTGCAGTTGCTGGAGTGGAAGGGAGTGATGGTGTAACAAAAGCCGTGACAGCGCAAATGGAGCTGAGAGTCTTTCAGCTCACAAGTGTTGAGCTTACATTTGCCCCCGACTCTCAGCTGTTTAAATTGTAAAACTCTCCTCGATACGCTGGGAAATTAGTCAGCGGACGGTTAATTAAACCCAGATATAAACAGCTTTTGGCTCCTAGAAGTGCACAGGGTGAGGATGAAATTCCTTCTGTAGTGGCACACTTACTCGCATCTTGGGCTTCATGCCTCCTTGCCAGTGACAGTCACAGCCAGAGGCAAGAGGCCCGGTGGGAATCCCTTTTTTTATGTGGCACAAATGTTCACTTGGACTTGGACTAATTGGGTAGATTTCTGTGACTAAAGATGCTTTTAAAGAACATGTTTTGGGCTTTTAAATTATAAATGTATTTATCATTTTAATGTTTAGCTCACATCTGTTATAGAATTGGAATATTAGATGCACGGAACATAAAGAATTGGAATATGATTGCTCTTCTAGCAGACTTATTAGTGTGAAGCAGAAAGTGTCATTTTAAAACAGGCCCAAACCAAGCTGTTATAATTACAGCAAAGCACAGTAGGGCAGTTCCAGCTCACTCTCTCCGTAAAATCTAAATGTCACAACCCAAGACAATTTCTGCAATTTCTAGAAACTTTAATTGCCCATTAAGCCACTTCAAATATATTAATTTCAGTTAAGACACCAATTGACTTATATTGACTTAGTCGTACTCCTCCTAAAAGAAAAATGCCCCTCAAGGATAAATAAAGTTATCTTTTTTTTTTTATCGTGAATCTTGAATGTACTACTACTTTAAACCTTATAAAACTTTCATATGAGATTTATTTGCTATTTTATTACAACTAACATTATTTTTTTCTGGACACTTTTATGGAACAATTTTAAATGGAAAATGTAAATTACAGCCTGAAATGTAAAAAAAAAACATACTTTCTTACTTTTTAATTTAAATTACGTGTAAGATTAAAGAAGCACAATTATTTAATTTTATTTTCTGTTTTCTCATCACTGTTCTCTTTCAGATGTGAACAGGGAGACATTGTCACACACACAGCATGGCTCAACCGCTCCAGTATTCTGTATGCCGGTGAGGAGAAATGGTCAGTGGACCACCGAGTGAGTCTGGTGACCCTTAATCAAGACGAGTTTACCATCAAGATAAAGGATGTGGATATGATGGATGAAGGCCAGTATGTGTGCGCTGTCCAGACGAACAGTCGACCAAGAACCACCTCGGTGCATGTCCTTGTACAAGGTAACGGAGAATTTCCCATTTCTTGCCACCACAAATACATCCTACTCTATTTCAGTTTATATATATACACAGTTTATGTATACACTATTTTCAGTTTACACTATTTCAGTTTATATATATATATATATATATATATATATATATATTGTGAGCCTCACCACCCTCAGTACGGCTCACAGTATGGAGCAGTGTGATTTGGGTGGCAGTTGTGGAAACTACTGCCCCTGAGACCCTGTAACACAAGGGTGCCCTCACTTTTTTGTCTTATGATCTACATTTTAAATGACCAGGCTGAAGTGATCTACTTGGATTTTAAACTCCAAATATATTTATTAAGAAAAAAAATGATGTCCTGTTCTCTATGTTATATAATATTTGTTATACTTTCTGACTCAATACCTATTATTCTCACTCTAGCCCAGTGAATAGCTTCTTGAAATAGAATTACATCTCTAGTTTTAGTAACTTTTTTTTCTTTTTTTGTTATCACTCAGGATCTACCAGCACTCCTTTAAAGATCTACTGGTAGATCCCGGTCCGCCTATTGTCCACCTTTCAACATTCCAGTTTAAAAAAAAAAAAAAAAAAACATTCCGATACTGCTCCAGTTACATCACTTTGTTAACTTTTTCTTGTTTTTTAAACAGTTTGTGGTGCAGTACCTCGCCACTCCACAAGGGGGCAGTCTCACTAACTCTAATAATGAGGATGTAGGGGGTTAGGCAACTGAATCTCCTGCTCTTCAGTCGAGCAGGTTCAGAATAAAGATGTAGTTGTGATGCTCCAAGCTAGAAGATTATTGAAGCTGTCACTGTATCTTTATATGCGCAGCACATATGATCTTGTCCACAGGCTGAATGGCGAGATGTCTGCTGCCTGATGTCAACACCAGGTCACTGCAGTTTAAATGCAAGCATCAACTAGCAGCTCAGCCTCTCCAGTCATTAGCCAGGGTGATTTACATTATGTTCAGACTGAGAAAAGGTTAATGGCGTGATTTTTTTTTTTTTTCTTTCTGCGAACTCTTTCTTATGGAGCAGTGAGTAATCAGGATCCACTGTTCTCTCAGCCATTATTATCCAGTGAACTCTGTGAGAACTCTGCAGCAGAAGTGAGTCACCTCTGCTTACATTAGCATTGTTGATGACTGCTGTCACGTCTGGTCACTGACTAATAATAACAGAGCATGTAACAAAAAAAAAAAAAAAAAAAAAATCTAATTTGTCCCTTGTGTGTTTCCATTTTAATTTTTGACCCAACAACTGGACCTCATGTTTTTGTTAAAAATACAATACTAATATAACAATATCAACAATACTATGCACAAAATAAAGATGGATGGACGGACGGATAATTAGATAGATCCCAGAGGGATATTTGTTTCACCTCCATCACACTTTGACACAGGAAACAAAGACCTGTAATATACATTGAACACGTGTTATACGGAGAAATGTATGGAGACATCACAGAGACATGAAGACATCAACTCCATGAACATTGAAATGCCTAACACATATTTACCTTATTAGTTCATTGAGGGATTAGAACTTGCAACCTTCCGTGCTAACCCTCGGTCTTTCAGTGACCATTGTGTGATTTTGTCTCGTGTAATGAAGCTGACGTGCCATTAATTAAATTGAGATTATCATGCTTTTATTTTCACAGACCTAAATTTAGTTCAGTTGAATGATTAATCGATTTAAAACTGTGTCAGTCTCAATTTATTTTGTCAAGGTTACATAAATTAATGTGCTTGTTTTTTTTGTTTTTTGTTTTTTTTATTTGTTAATAAATTTTAAGTTTTTAATACAAACTCAAAACTTAGGATTTCCGTAATGCATTTCAGAAAACAAGCAAATGAAAGTTAAACACAGTCTTAGCTCGTCTCATATTTATTTCATCCCTAACATCTCAGTAAGCTATTGTTCCTCTAACAGAACGTCTATTGTTAATGTCTGAACAAGGATTGCAGTGGGTGGGAGCATATGGAAGTGGAAAGGAGTTAAAAAGTTTTCTTGCACATTGAATTTTCTGGATGCAGATGCTGGCAATATGCTCTTTTTTTTTTTTTTAATGCAAAATGTACGCAACTGCAACTTCCTCTGGTTAATTGAGACATGAATCGTTCCAAAACTAAACACTGTAGTGTAGGGTTTCCACTGAGGTGCTCTGAGCAAAGCAACACCCCAACCCACATAACCTCCAGTGGGCACACCACCCACAGGCAAGCTCACAGTATGGAGAAGTGTGAGTTGGATGGTGTTAATGTTAGGCAAAAACTTTTGCCTGTGGTTGGTGGTTCTCAATTTGCTTTTTTCTCAATCCGACCTTGCAAATCGTCACTATATCGTCCGCCTTAAGATAAGCGGATTCTCAAATGATGGCTGGTAGTTTTACTTACCCCGATGCGATTGTACACGGCATACTTTTGTCTAGTACAAAACCTTCTTGGTATACTATTCCCTGATTGAGTGTTCTTATTTGTTCCTCATGCCGATTGGCTCATGCATCGTGGCTCGTCTCTGTATTCCCCCTTGTCGGTCGACTGCTCTCTCATTCACTTTGCTCTGCATTGTGGAACAGTAAATATTTTTCATACTTCATGGTTATCGACGATGATGGTAGAGGTATAACTGTAATCTGTTCCTACTGTATTTTTCTTTTTCACAACCTGAAAATGGATTTCAGAAATGTTAAGGAATTGAATTGAGTTGTTATAACAAAGCATGAAACTTGGATATTCTAATCGATTACCTTCCCTGCATATCTCTATAATAAGGAAAATTATTCATTTTTTATTTTTATAGGAAAACAAACAATGTTAGAATGTAATATTTATTTTTTAGAAATTGTTGAAAATATATAGAGTGAAATGTTACTTGCAATAACCCAAACTCATTGATAAATTGAGCAGGAGACTCTTTTTTTATACTTTTTTCTTCCTTCAAATAAGCAATATATAATAAAAACATCCACTGAGGAAAAGACTTTGGTCTGCAAAGAGATAGCGCCCCCTTGACCTATAAGGTCCTTCACTTGAGAGTTATCATCATCACTGCCTGTTCACACTAAATGTAATTCCTTATTACTCATCTTATAATTGGTATTATTTCCAACGTGGCCACATATTTCACAGCCTGACAGTGTGTGCCGAAACAACAGACTGTCTGTTCTGATGTCATGAACAGATGTTGTCCCTTGGCCTTCCGTGATACAAAGGAATAGAAAAAAAAAACAAAAAAAAAAACGGAAGAACATTTGCTGCATTCTTTTTGTCATTCAAACAGGGTGAAAGAGGATTAGACTGACTCCCAGTAAATTATTCATAGGTATGTTGTCAACAAACAGGTCTGATAAAACTAAAACAAAGCAGAGGTGACACTTTATAAACACTTTTACAGTCGGTGATCACCCAGAAATGTGAAATAGAGATGTGTCCTTGTTACTTTGATGTGGATTTGCCAGCGGACTGTTAAAAAAAATGCCAAAGAAAAACTGATAAACATGAGGCACCTAAGGAAAACAGATGAATAAATCATTCAGCAGTGGGTACGTGCCGTAGGTTTGTGAGGCTGACACTGAAATCCTGCGTGTTGTTTCTTTGTGTCTGTGTCATTTTGCACCGTGGTTCTACAGCGTGAGCAGTGTATGGTTTTGAAATCCAACATAATTCACGTCATGGCATTCATTTGCAGGGTAGAAATCCAACCCTACCGATGCTCAGTGTACACTACACGTCCGTGAATACTGTATATTTTCCCCCATCAATAAGTTAGCTGTGTATTCAAGCGTGTCTTCCAACAGGTCAAGGCTGCTTTGAGCCCTCTGCTCATTCCAGTACATGTGCATCCTGTGTACACTTTATATTATACTGTAGTATGTGTATGCTTATCTTTGGAGTGTCTGCTATTTATGAATAATTTAAATCTCAAGATGCATCTGTGCCCGTGGTGTTATGCAATTTATTTTATTCAGCATTTAGAAATTTTTTGACCGACCCTGAGTCATTGGACCTTGGAAATGATCAGTGTGAGGTGTGTTCACAGGTGAAATGCTTTTGATCAAAAACAAGGTTTAATGTCAATTTAGAACAATAACGTTAAAGCAGCGGCTGAAGGGAAGGTGCACCCGGCACAGACATCATTTCTGTGATGGGAAATGAAATCTTGGCGGTCCATTTGCATGCATTTAAATGTAATCAAGTTGTTTATACATAGAAGCACATGGTCAACAATTTAGGCTAAATTTAATAGACAAGGACTAAGTAGTTGAAGATGAATGACTGGGTTGATTGATGGAAAACTGGAGGCAGGCAGGAAAAATATTCTCTTTAATTCTCAGATAATTTACTTCAATATATAATTTTGTCAAACAATAATGTTAAATATAAAGCATAACTCAAACGTTGCTATAAATATAAAGATGAGCTTGCCCTTATTTTTTAATTATTTTTTTTTTCCCTAAGTCCCACATGCTTCCCTTAAGTAACCCTACTTTTTGTAATCTTTCAGAACTCAGAACAAATATGTCTCTTTCGCATGTGTGGCCTAATCCTTCTCTGTTTTGCCATTTGTTCTCTGTTATCCAAAGGACAGAAAGGACCTAAAAACAGACATGATTACTCTCACTCCCACGTCCCTCTTCTTTCTTCCCCTGATAAATCCTCTCAAAGGAGTCAACAACAACAGCAGCAGCAGCAGTCCTGCTGTTAAAGAGAGTCATATTGCTGTAAGTTCCATTGTGTATCAGAGGAGACATTGCATGTGCTGCTATAACGTAGTTCAGCCAAAGTTCAGCCTCTGTGAAGCACAGCCGAGTAACAACCAGTTACAAAGTTCAGACCGGGGTTACCGTCATGTCAGACACACGTCGCAGTCTCATGGTCGGCCTCACCGATCTAATTGGTGCAGATGGGGTGAGACCATCGTTCTGCAAAACTGACTAAGTTGTAAACCATCCATCTGTCCATGTTCATACACTTATCACTTATCGTTGCCTCCCAAATCGCATTGCACCTCCCTATACCTACCTGCAGGTGGTGAGCCCACTGGAAGCACACCGCCCTAAATGGGATTTAAACTTACCCAAGTGGTAAATCCCTGGGTGTTACACCAATGGGCCAATGCAGAGGGCAAGATGGAAATAAACATTGGCGAAACAATACTTACTGTTTTTAATGAGTTGATATAAATACGTAGATCCATTGAACTTCTGTTTATGTTGACATCTTGATATCTTATATATATATATATATCCGCTTGTATAGTTGGTTATTTGTATATAACCAAAACCGCTTGTATAGTCCTGGTACCAAGCACCTGAGGAAATACTTCAGTCTGACTTTTCAAAACCTCAAATTTCAGATATTTTTTATTCAAGGTGTGAACCTCTTTTGTTTTGAGAGTGAGTGTGAAGGGAGAGAGAGAGAGAGAAACAAAACCCAGAAGTAACTCCTAATGAAAAGCCATCTGATGAAAAAAAAAAAAAAACTTTTGTTTCTTCAGACAATCATGATCTGAGCTTGTCTTTGAATTATTCTGAACCACATCAATACTGAATGTGGTTATGCATAAGCTTCTCATACAGAGGTGTCAGTGTCCTGGGCAGAGACCAATACACTAATAGCTAATGATGAGCTTTCAGGCATCAAGGTGCTGTAATGAGGGTACAACTAAACTCAATTAACAGTATGTGAGTCAAATTAGTTTTCTCTTCTTCTCTTCTTCTTCTTTTCCTTCTTGTCCTTGTTTCAGGGGTTTCAACATTTTCCAGCTCCCCCTGTCCTCTGTATCTCGCATCCATCAATCTCCTCTTTGTCTCCTACCTGGTAGCTCCATCTCTAGGATCAGTTTCCTACCATTCTACCCACTGTCCTTCCTCTTAACATGTCCAAACCATCTCAATCTGGCCTCTTTTTCTCCAAACCTTACTGTCTGATTTGTCCCTCTAATGACCTCATTCCTGATCCTTATGTGAATAAAACTTCAGTGAAATCCTCTAAATGGGTTTACTGTACATCATATTGGACTTTTATGACTTCCCAAAGCACTTATCATAAATACGACTGCTTCAGAACATCAGTTGTTCTTAAAATATTCTAATGCCAACAAGCCAACACTTGACTTGTTGGCAATAGTGATTTGGTGGAGGTTTTACAACAAATTCCCTTCCTGTTAAAATGACATCCTGGGATTTGGGGACCGGGAGGCATTGAACCAAAACCTTCTGGTGGCAGGGAAAATATCCCTCCACTGCACTCTCCAGCACAGAGGGACACTTTGACATATATTTGTTATTTATCTGGAAAAGGGGGTCATGAGAGGCACGTGTTACAGTAATTTAAGGAACCCACATTACTTTGATTCACTGTCAAAATAAAAGCATGCACTCCATCACTGCCTGAGATTTTAATTTCAACACAGTCCCACACAATGTTTTTTAGGCTTGGTGATGTGAATTTGTGATGGAGTCCCAAAAAAAGGGTTTCGGACGATTGCACTCACCCATTTAATATTTACTACTGCACCAATTAACAATATAAATACTCTCTTAATTATTATCAACCTCATCATTCATTCAAAGCAGAAAGTCAAATGGTAAACAAAGGCAAAACTGCATCTCTGTTGAGTTCCCAGTGTTTGGTAGCAGTTATATATCATAGCATTATAATTTATTTGAGTTGTGCCTTCGCTCGACTGTTGCAAGTTTGGATTCCACCAATTCCTAGGGGGGGAAGGAGCACTCTACAAGCTAAACGCTCCAGTAAACCCACTAGTCACTTTGTCCCTGTGTCCTTCTGCTGTTAGCTGCAGTCAAAAGAGTAAAAAAATAACCTTGGTGACCAGAGAACCATAATACTGTAGACCTCATTTATATGAACCCCTGCTTTCAAAACCGTGGTTTTCATATTCATGTTTTTTTTTTTTTTCTTTATGGGCTTCACAATGTCAGATGAACAATCTCCACAGAAGGAGAAGGCAAACTGGGATTATTTTTGTCGATCTAATCGAATAGGTCAAAATCTTATATTAAATATAATACATCCGTCTTAAGCAGTATTTCTTCTGCTTAGATATTCTCCTGCTTGCACAGGAAAATAAGAGGCATCAGCATATCTTTAAACTCTCCAGAAGCAGAAATATCTAGGTTAGCTTTATATACTTTGAACATAGGCGGGGTTTATTTATACAACGCACCCCAGACACATGATACAAATGTTTTGCAGAGACATGGGAGGAAACGGGGAAGAAGAAAACAAATGGGCAGAGATTAAAAAGGAGTCACACACCTAATTCATTGAGATACATTGCCTGGTATTATTTTTAATTTTGTTGCTGACCTTTTTAAGTTTAGTCTGTACAGGATTTAAAAAAAAAAAAAAAAAAAAAAGCGTCCCTTATCCTGGTACAAAAGATATAGATATAGTCACATTGTTACTCGTTATTGCTAAAAAGGAGGCTTCAGCTTGAGTAGGCAGTTGACAAAAGGCTGTATTTGGCAGTTCATTATCAGAGCAGAGGTTTGAGATTCTTCATCAATTACTACCAGACAATAGAATAGAAAGGGAAGACTGGTGACACTGAGAATTCGAAATTTTGTATTGTATATGCATGTATTCATTTGACAAGTGCGAGTCAAGGGGTTAATACTGAGAAGTTGGTTTTCAAAGTGAACAACTCTCCTCTGGTTTCAATGTCACGTATGGTTATTGAACCTGATGATACACTTCCAAAAATAAAAGACGTTTCAAAAAATTAGATTCCATGTCAAGGACATTAAGCAGAAAGGAGAGTTATGTTTTTTTTTTTTTTAATGTATTAGATTTAATATCACTGTCAGGAATTACAGTCAATGTTTTCTTCCAAATCCTAATAATTAATAATAATGACACAAATTTGTTAGGTTTTAGACCTAACAAGAACATTTACTTAACCGTGAGATTATTCTCTCCAGTTTTGACATATTTTAGATTTTGTAAAAACGTGTTAAAAGTCATAAAAAAATTAAAAAATCATGCAACCGTGTCTCACCTGAATAGTAGTGGTTTGTTCTGCATAATGTAGAAAAAAAAAAAAAAGTTTGTTTCTTGAGCAGGCACGGCTGAGTTAAAAGATCTGGATAAAATCAGATAGTTTGCGTGTTCTAGGAGAAAAGACATGTAAAAGTCTATGTGTTCAGTAGGAAAATGGAGGCATTCAAGAGGAAAGGCAGAAGTGCAATAATAGAAATAATAACATATAATCATATAAATGAATATTATATCATTTTGATTGTTTTGTGGCCCAAATAAATAGCCCAACGAGCCGCTTCCAGACCCCGGCCGTAGTTTGGCCATGTCTGTTTTGGAAGGATGGTTATTTCAAAGTAGGGCTGCATTGTCTTACTGAACCACCAGGGGATTTGTCAATTTTCTGTGACATACAGTAAACCAGAGTCCCACTGCCCTGAAGAATAAGCAGGAAGTGGAATATAAAGCTCTTCTCAAAGGCCATTGTTTATTATGGGATTGTTATTACCAGTGAGTACATCACACTGTCCCCTGGAACAGCTTCAAGAATTTTCTCTTCACACACTCGTCTCCCTCACCCCCTATGAGATACTTCTGTTCTCCACATAATTATACAACAACCTGAGGTATTGCGTGTGTGTGGACCCTGTTACAGCCACCTCTGTGTTTCATATTTATTGAATTTTCAATATCCACAGTGTAGTAAACAGCTGAATCATGCATAGACACCGTTGTGTTGTTGCTGTTGTTGCTCCCCCTGTTTGTGTATTAAAGTCACCGCCAGGATGCTGCTCTTTATGAGCGGCGAAGGGGAGACGCTTGACGTCCTGATGGAACGTGGGGCGTCAGACTGACAGTCATTCAGCTCTAAAAAAGCAGCGCTGTGAAACATTTAGAGGAGAAAAAAAAAAAAAAAAAAAAAAAAAAAAAAGGGGTTTCTACCGATAACTGGATCTTATTTCGGCTCCCGGTGTTTCAGTCTTCCCTTCTCTGCTGTCCTAATTTCACAAATGTCTGCATGCGGTAGACATGCCCCTGTGTTTCACCCGTGCTCCTGAGAAAGACTGTGTGAGAGATACGTGGCAGCCACTCATGAATGACAAGCATTGCTGGTTAGTCATTCACAGACTTGATTTTTGCTTGAGTAAGACAGGAAGAATGGACCATCTGCACAGTAAAAGAAATATTTATGATTTTATTTTATTTTATTTTTTTTAAAGAGTTAAATTCAAAGCAATGTAAGTAAAAAGTATAGAATATATATATTTTTTCCTGATTATTATTTATTTTTTTTATTTTTTTTGCTTCAACATTTTACCTATTAATAATGACAGTAGAAATCTTTCTGCTTCATTTCCTTTCGGCTTGTCCCATTTTCAGGGGTTGCAACCGTGAGTCAACAATTGCCATCTCTCCCCGTCCTCTGTATCTTCCACTCTTACTCCAAATATCTCCATGTCCTCCCTCACTGCATCCATCAATCTCCTCTTCGTCTCCCACTTGGTAGCTCCATCTCTAGGATCATTCTCCTACCAATATAACCACTGTACTCTGAACATGTCCAAACCATCTCAATCTGGCTTCTCTGGCTTTTTCTCCAAACCTTCTTGTCTGTGTTGTCCCTCTAATGACCTCATTCCTTCTATCTATTCCTAGTGTCTCTAAAATGTAAGACATCCATCTACCTGCGGTCATTTTTTCTTTCTTTTCCAGTGATTTACTTAAAAATAAGAATTAATCAAAATTTATCAGATGACTAACTATAGCCAATTTGACAGGCAAAAAAAAAAGAGACATCAATATTAGGTCTACCAACTAACCTTGTGTGTAGTACACTACGTCGAGTGTTTAAGGTTAACTTACTTATCTACATGAGCGTTATTCCAATTTAATAAACTCTTAAAAGTCATCTAGGTGCTAATTGCATCTTGCAGTGTTTAATTAGTGGTGAAAAATTACAACAGTGACTGCAAACATTTTTATTTTTTTTCTCTACATCTCTTCCGTGCTGCGATTCTACCGTCATAAGACAGCAAGTGCCGGCAATAAATATCACACACCTCATTTTGTGACTAACAAACCTTTGCACTCTCTGATCGCTCTGAAGATATTTTCCATTAAATCAAGTGTGACGGTCAGAAACAGGTTGCGGAAATTTGCATTGCCCTCCATATAACTGAGGGAGCGTAGAACAGGCATCATGTCAGTAGAACACTACAATTTATACACTGTCTAACCTAAAGGCATGTGTGTAAATAATTCAGCCTGGACATGCACGTCGGTTTCCAGTGTTTTATTTTATTTATGATCCACAATTCTGAGAGAAACGTCATTGTTTATCTCACAGGTGTAGCGACAACATGATTTCTTGTGAGACTCCTGCCTGTCAGGTCTGTCAACACAGCACTCTGTATTCACACTTTTTTTTTTCTTCTTCTTCTTTTGCAGTACCACCGAAAATCATCAACCTGTCGAAAGATATCGTGGTAAATGAAGGTTCCAACGTCACCCTCATGTGTCAAGCCAGTGGTAAACCAGAGCCTATGATCAGCTGGAAGCTCATCTCTTCCGCAGGTTTGTTTGTTGAAAAAAAAAATAAATAAAATAAAAAATGTCGTACATAGAGAATAACAAAGTTGGTATCCACAGCTTTGTCTTTTTGGTGTCACACACCCCGTCCTTTCTGTTTTACTTCCCTCAACTCCCATCTCTCTCACTGTCACCTGCATGTTTACCGCCTCCACCTTTGACTTTGCGTGACCGCCGGTGGATTTCCCGCTTCACTTGTTTAGCTATTACCTGCTTCCAGATCATCATTGCAGTGTAATTGTTCACAGGAAAATAAACTGTCCCTGTTGTAATTAGACTAATTAATTAGGGATAATTGGATGGATGTCGTGGAGGCTCTTTGAATGACAGTATTGATGCAAAACGCATTAACCGTGGGAAGAATTACGCACACGTGGACACGTGGGTCCAAAATCAGGTTTGCCGCTTTGTATATGCTTCCATTGTTCAGTGGAAAAGAGGAAACAAAGTGTAGACTGTTATTTATCAAACCATGTGTGTCAAAGCTGGTATATTCACAATGAAGTCAGAGGAAATATAGACACTTTCCTCTCTGTAACCACAGATTAAACAGGGAGCAGGGAAGTCACAAGTAATACACAGCATAAAAGGAGTGTTACTGATCTGGGATCAGTGTGGATGTGAATTCCTAAGTGTGACTCTGTAATGGAGACCTGAGAAGTTATGTCTAGTGTTGGTAGGGTGTCCATTGTTGTGTTACTTATTCCAATAATAGTTATGTAGGGTGGCACTTTGGCTGGAGGCAATGTATTTGTCATTGGTGAGGAATATCCAGGTTCGCCTCGTGGACGAGATCAAATCCTGGTTTGGGCGGTCTCTTGTAGGAATGTTCATGCGGGTTTGCTAAGGTACAGTGTGATTAGGTTGGTTTGTTGTGAAGATGCATGGATGGATGGCGATGTAAGACTTCCCAAAGACGTTTTCACTCATCCAAAACGCTCCTTCATTTCTCAACAACAATTGACCATCTAGAGGCCTGAAACACATGAACCAGTGGGCTGTCTGTGTAGATTCTCAGTCATCCAGGTAATTCAATCCAAAAATCAGCTACTTTGAGAGTTACTACTTGAAGATGTTTCACCTCTCATACAAGAGGCTTCATCAGATCTAAGTGACTACAGGGGAGTCCTGGTATTTAACCTCAGGAGGCTGCGTACCTGTGAAAGTGGGGTTGTTGTAGAAAACAAAAGGCTATTGGACGGAGGTGGGGTTACAGGGTGATGTGTCACACCCTGACACATGTGTGTTGAGTTAGAAGTGTAAATGGAGGTGTGGGAGGTTGTATTGGTATCATTTAAAAATATCAGTTTTTCTTCTTTGTGATGGAACCCTGTTCTGATCACAAGAAAATTTTCTGGGCAGTGACCTCAAAACAACTCTATAGGCGGATGAAAGATTATGTCCCCTCGCCCTGTTGAGAGAAGGTTTCTCCAGATGGAATATAAAGCTCTTGGACATAGATGGCTCCCTTCACTCCTCTCCTTCCTTCACTTCTAACCCTAACCCTAGATTTGGGCAGAGGATTTGCTCTGGATTTGTAGAGTGGGTTGTTTGGGACAATAAGGATCAAGATGACTGAGAATTTGTACAGACATCTTCTTACTGTTCTCTGCTACAAATATGACTCAAGGTCATGTCGAATTTGTATGAAGTACCGTGAAAATAAAGTCTATATAACAATGAAAAATTGCACCTCAGCCCAGAGGCAATATGTCTGCCGTTGGTGCAAAATCTTGGTGCCCTCCTGTGGGCTCACCACCCAAAACCATTGCAGGAATGTTCAGGAACTGGTAAGGTGCAGTGTGATTTGGGTAAAGTAAAGATTCCCCAAAGACTTCAACAATAAGCGTGTGGAAATGAAGGTCTGGATGGTTTGGACATAATTGAGGAAAAAAAAAACAAGCAATTAATATCATTGGGAATTATGGGAGAGTTGCAGTAGGTCATAGTAAATTACATGCATTACATTACATAGTAGAACATTGGTTAAGAAGATAAAAGTGTTAAATCTTAGTGGTTTTGTCCTGATTACGGATAGTTTAATGGTTCCATCAGGGATCAAACCGAGAAATCTGTCATCTGTGCTCGCGCGGGCGTCGTGTCACCTGCTAAAGTTTGGAAGCACGTCCCACCATGGTCAGCCTTGCAGGAGACAGCCTTTTTTTTTTCCCTAAACCCCAATTGAATAAGTGAGACCACGTGATCTTGACCATAATCTCCGCAGCTCCCAGGTTTTAGTTGCTAAGTAACAGCAAAGATAAGAGGTTAAAACACTTTTTTTTTTTTTTTTTTTAAAGTGATTTTAGATGTTGCCACTGAATGGCTCTTAGGTGGGCTTTGGGATGTGAAACACACTTGTTTTAGTGTCCCTAAAAACACTGGTTTCAGAGGCAAGGGGTTAGACCAGGGCTGTCCAACCTGCTCCACAAAGGGCTCTTGGGGCTGCAGGTTTTTGTTCCAACCAAGCAGCAGCACACCTGAGTTGACAGGTTTAATCAACTGATCACAGTCACCTGATTGGTCAACCTATGTGCTCTTGGTTGGTTGGAACAAAAACCAGCAGCAACACTGGCCCTTAATGGAACAGTTTGGACACCCCTGGGTTATACTGTAACATAGCATCACAGTGTTAAAAAAAAAAAAAAAAAAAGACAATCCCATCAAAAGGTCAAAAGGCCGAGGTGTTTGAATTCAACACAACCTGTGACACAGACAAGTCAGTGATTGCACCGATTGGGGATTCGCTTGTTGACTTCAGATGTCGGTCTATGATATTGTTCCCCCAAACTTCCCTCGACGTCTGTGTAGAATTTATGAGTAACAGAATTCCATTTCTGCATGAAAACCTTCTTCCACTTTACAGTTCAACAGTGATGTATATTCCTGCTGTAGCTTGAATATTCTATTGTTCAACATTTAGGAAATCATACCTTTGAAACAGAATAACTATGTCCTGGAAAAGAAAAAAAAAAACTTCCATTGAAATAGTACGTTTTGAAGGTTGGCATCACCTCCTCATTTAATAGATTTGCTCTTCATGACAACCACTAGAATTCAGTTAACTGCAGTACACCCCTGGTTTATAGCCTTAAGACATGCGGCTGTACGGAATGGAGCACAGACAGCAGCAGCAAATAACACTGACAGGCTAATCTTGTAGGTTTTTATTTAAGCAGTAAATTAAAAGCGGAAAAGAACACCAGATATAATTCAGGATTATTGTTACTCCACTGTATGGAGGCACATCACAGTGATCCTACAGAAGGGCATCGCTATTTATAACTGCATGTGTTTCACGATTTTCTATACGTGTTATTGAAGATGTCATATTTGTTGTATTATTATAATAAATTATCATTTCAAAACACACTGTTAAAGCAACAATTTAGGAGGTGAATGAAAGTGATATTGGAGTTTTAAGCCATGTGACCACTGAAATCCACCCCATTTAAATACTCTTGGGTGTTCCACAGCAAACTCCTGGGTGAACATTCATCTTAGTCCCAGCAGCATGTGACTTCCCCAGTTTTAAATCTGCACTCTCCCTCTCTTCTTTCTCTCTCCCCGTCCTATGGCTTATCTTTCCGGTCCAAAAAAGAAACATCCTCCAACACATAATCAGCTATTTCTGTGGATTTCACCCACAGCCGGGGAGAGACCGCTAACCACTGTTGCTCCCTCCAGACTGTGAATCCTCAGTGCTGCGCTATAACAGCATTAAAATATGAAGACACCTTCTCATTGTGCTGTCACATCATGAAAACATTGCAATATTTCAAGGTCTCCCTGGGAAAAAAAAAGAAAAAAAAGCACTTCCAGAGAGGTGAAACAGTACGACCTAGTTTCCCACAGCATTTGTGATGATATGAAATTCATATACATGGTTTAAGTCACTGCTGTGCACTGAAAACAAGGTCTTTGGGACTGGGTGTTAGTAAAGGTGATAACAGTGCAATAACCTGCTGTCTACACGTCAACATCACACCTCTCTAATACATTAATTGTTTATTTGCATGTGGTTTCTGCAATTCATTCCACACATTTTAAAAACATGAATTGCTGTGTGTGAATAACTGTTTTCACACAGTCACTGCCATTTGTTTCATTTTCAGAGTTTCTAAACTAAAAGCGAGAACAACACTTTGAGGGCATGTTCGTCCACTGTCCAACCTTCAAAGGGGCAGAGCCAGTTTTCTCGCAGTTCTCACATAAAGATCCTCAAGAAAGTTGTCATAAGTTTATTCTCTGTTTGGCTTTTCACCCTGTTTTGTGTAAATGTGCACTCCCACACATGTGCCATACAAATTTCCAATATCTGACTTCAGATATTCAACTTCAGTCACAAGAAAAGTAGTTAATAGCGAGGATAATGATAAGGGTAACAACCCAGACATGTGCACTGTGAGAAGTGATGAGATCTAAGATTAACCAAAGGTTGCAGTTGTTGACTTATGCAAGTTCTTTTTTTGAGATCGGAATCACTTTGAGCCACTTGGTCTTCCTCCATCTATCTAACGACTCTCAGTTTGAGGATATAACTGATGAGTTCCTGGGGTATTTTCCATTTTTTCCCTCTTACTCCATTTTGTTTCTATGCATAATTGTTCGTAAAGTGTCTTATGGTTGTTGAGATTGGGCAATAAAAGCAAATAAGAGTTGAGTTGAGTTATGAGTCTAAAAATACAAGAGGCACAGACGTATTTTTGTCTCTGTCGGTTGACTCTTGGACGAACTTTCAACTTGACAGCAGTTTCTCCTGCCTTCTTGCGGGGATCAGCCCCAGTCTTCTCACATTTGAGTCGGGACAAGGTGTTTGCTTTCTGCAACACACAATTAAGGGATAATTTATTTTGAAAGGGCCTCAACTGAAGCTCTACGTGAAAAAAACTGAATCTGCTTGTTCCATTTTCTCTACATGTGGCAGAGATCGTGATGTGTTCCACCATGAATAATAGTTAACTTTTCTGCAGTAGCAGTTTTTCTATTCCCTATTTCTCTCCTTCAAGCTAGTCCCACTTAAGTTGATCTGCTCTGGTAAAACGAAAACCCACAAACCTAAGACGGCCAGGATTCAACAAGGTGCGATTTATAGCTCACAAAAATCAAGGTGTACTAATTTCAAATTGGTGTCCATGCTAACTCTATGGTTCAGACATTAGAAAGTGCCTCAAACTAGGGAGAACAAGTACCTGCCTGATACAACTAACTGGTAGGATATGTTTCATGTCTATATCTGGTTTGCCAACATGAAGAATATTAGTGAAATCAAATCCATAATTCTTACAGCAATTTTGACCTTTCAGTAAAAATTCTCAGCCTTGTTAGAACTTTGTTGTTTGGTCCACAAACACTGCAACATCCAGCAGACGAGGAGAGCCAGAGTTCATACCTCTGACCTCCTCTTCAGGGACCACCCACTGCACTTTCTGATTTGCAGCAGTTAACCTGCTGGAAGGCGGATCAATGCCCACCCACTGACTCACTGAAAGCTGGAGATGCACTTTTGCCCTCTTCAGTCCAGGTTGTGCTTGGGTAGTTTCATCCCAGGAGAACACCTCACGTTCTCTGACCTGCTATAGTTTCATAATGAACGGGAAAATAATTCACATTTTCTCAATTTTTTTCCTGGGGCCAAAGCACATATCTTAGGACACTGACGGGTGGTCTGCTAATTAGAGGTCAGTAGAACTCATCTCGTTGCTAGTCCATAGGCAATACACTGCGCTTAAATTGCCTTTGCAGGATGTGCTGCCAGTTTGTAAGGAATGTGAGAAAATATTCAGGACCAGAAAATCTGAAATGTTTTCACATTTTTGTCACTATCTTGGCCGGGTCGGGTCTCTGTTTCATATCGGAAATGATTTTATCCGTATCTCTGATTTTCATTTCTCCTTAATTTCATTTATCTGGAAGCCTATCTGTAGAAGAGACAAAGGATGTTCAGTAATAAATCTGAAAATTACCGACTTGGACTTCCTGGCTCTGGGGCCACTTCAGGCATGAGAACTCTGAACTCCTGGTCCATGACTATATTCATTAATAACCATAACTCCCACTCCCTGTCAAAATTAGCAGCCTTTGCAAAAAGAAGTAAAAAAAAAAAAAAAGGAGATGAAGGGAGGTCACTGTGGCATCAGGAAATATTGTTAAGCTTACAGTTAAAAAAAAAAAAAAAAAATCCTCAATTTAAAAAAAGGAAAAGTTCTCTCTAATTTAATCATATGTAAATGTCAAAATGATAACCTTTTTTTTTTTTAAGTTACTCTGTTCCAAAACTCAAATAATGTGTGTTGCAAAGAACCAAACACTGGTTTTACATCAGTCCTGGAAGGAGGTAGATTTAACCTAGACAGAGCTGGTATTTTTTTCAATGATCCAATCAATGATCCCACTTGTGGTTCACTGATTTTAGTTACCTGCTGTTAGATATTAGAATTTAGGCCCATCAGTGTTATTTTCAGAGTTTGAAAAGAACAACCCCTTACTAATAACATACTTACTGCACGGTAGGAACAGACCAATTGACCATAACTGCAGTAAAACTTCAGTAAATTCCTCGATTATAAAACAGCTTAACTTTTTTTCTACTTGTTTAAGGATATAATCAGTAGGTCTGCGGCTTATTTTCTGCGAGTGTATTAGTAACTAAACATAAAGACAAGGTGAGGAGGAAGAAGTTGAACCACATTCACTGCTGAACAGGACCTGATGTGACACATGCCTTAGTGGGACCGCAACCGTGAGAACAATACTGTGAAATCTCATTAACTGACTTCAGAAGCTGATTCCATCTCTGCATTAACGCCCTGCCGTAGTACGAACAACGGAGCTGATGTCTCCTCAGATCCCATAAACGTGTCGTTATAATTGCCTATAAATACTTTCAAATGTCAGACTGAGTTGAGTCATCGAAGTTTCCACCTAAACTATATATATTGTCATGGGAGACCTTTCAAAAGACGAGACAACAGTGAGGCTGATGAGTCTGATTGGAGACCAATGATCTAAATGCTAACCATAATGACCTCATATGCCCCAAAACACAAAACAACTCATTATTTAATATTGACCTTAGTTTTCTATGGATTATACTAGTAAAAAAAGTGAAAACATTTACAGAATTCAGGAGTTAAATGTTATTTATCAGAAGAAAGCAAATTCCCAATATATGTCATATGTAAAACATATGATAATCCTTCATCCAAACAAAAGTCAAATAAAACAGTCAAAAACCGTTGCCAAAGTCAAAAATATGTTGTTGCTGCTAAAATGCTTATATCTTGACAAAAAAAAAAAAACTTGATACAGTTTAGCAATGTTCTTCTATATCACCAGGGCATACTTTGTCATTAAATCAGTCACAAAAAAAATCAGTAAAATAATTTGTTTAAAAAAAATTAAGACATTCACACATTGAAATTATAGGTTAATTAGAAATATATATATATATATATATATATATATATATATATATATATATATTTCTGTTGGGAAGAAGTGGACGCTATATGCCATCTAAAATTGAGTTATAGTAGTTATAGTATGTATATTTATTTAAGTTATAGTATATTGATTTAAGTTATAGTATGTATATTTATGTATATTTATATTTACATATAGTATAAAAAATATAAACATGCATAGATATGTCCATGTATAAACTGAATTTTACGATATGTAAAAATACTGGACCAAGGTGTGTTTTAAGAGTGCTTTAGGCAGAAGTGGGATCAGAATCTTTAAAGAGGTTTCACGAAAGTGAGAACTGAGCAGATCTCTGCCTTCTCCCTCTGTCTCTCTCTCTCAGCCTTATGCCATATCTCTCCTTCATTTATCTCTCTGTGTCTCTCATCT
>JAFBJS010017705.1:17548-32438 GCA_016785265.1 Paraplagusia blochii | reverse complement strand
GGAAGGCCAAAGAGGAGATTTATGGATGCAGTGAGGGAGGACATGGAGGTGGTTGGAGTTGGAGTTGAGGATGCGGAGGACAGGGTGAGATGGAGGTTATTGACTTGCTGTGGCAACCCCTGAAAAATGGGATAAGCCGAACCCTTTGTAACCTTGTAACCTTACCACTCCACTGTTCTCCTTTTCATTCACACACATGCACTCGGTCTTGCTACCTTCTGTTACTAACCACGTCTTTGGTCGTATAATTATGTTAAACGTCGTGTAGTGTGTTTGCGTATCGTTTCTGTTTTTGCCAGTGTTGCGTGGGTGTGTCTTTCTGATTGGCAGGATCACATGGGTGAAAAGCTGCAGGTTGATTGGTGGACAGCCACCACATAACCCAGCTGATGTTTTTCTTCTCACTTCCGCTTTTGCCAAGAACCTGGTCATGTGCTTCGCTTATATTTGCTGTGATTCTACATCCTGATTTTGTAAAAAAAGCCTTAATTATTTTAAACTTAGAAAACTGCTTTTGCTTGTTTGTTTGTTTTTTTTTCAAAGTTATAGGATGGAACCTTGTATTTTCCTGTGAGTTATGTCGAAGTTGGTAACAGCAGGATCCTCTTTGTGTTCCATTTTTATGGTTGGTTTTCTACATATATAGCTAAATAAATAGCTTAAAATTTGCTGATCTGAGTGCTGTCCATGGTCTTGGGGGATGAGAGGAGAAATTGGGCTGAATCAGGTTGCCTACTGTTTCTCCTAGACTTGGGACATAACACCTTCGTAAATAAAAAAGGGCCTATTCCGTTTGTCTCTGAACTTTTTGACTCAGCTGGTTTGTCCTTTCCCACAGAGACTAATGAGGCACAGATCTTAGGGACTGTTTTTTCTCTTACTCTTTTTTTTTAAATGTTCCACAACACAACAGAGGCCAGTCAGTCACTACATTTTGCAGCGGAGTCTTCCTCTCATTGTCTCACATTAAATTTCATTATATACAGACAGTCTTCTTCTCCTTCTTCTTTCTGTTCGTCCCTTTCTTAGGTGTTGCCACAGCGAGTCAACACTTTGTTGCATACAGTGGATAAATAATGTTATTTGACATGAATCCACGACGGTCGTAATTCACTATTGAGCCGCTCACAGCTCAAACTCATTGTCATTGAAGATTTGTTTCTTCATCTGTTGTCTTTGTTTCCCTCATGTCATGATTCCTATCTTTTTATGAGCGCATCAAAGTTGACAGGTGGAAAAAAAACCTTCAACGCTGGGCCATGAATTATACAACTGAAACATTTCTATTGTTTGTGTTCGGAGATTTATTGATGTCAGCCTGAATAATTGATCGAGTCTGTGGGTATGTGTGTGCGTGAGAGAACGTTGACAGGACTAAAGCTCTCCGTTAAGATTTTAGGTCTGTTGCCGAGGCGTGATGATAAGGTCTGCAATCTACAGGTGGGCAGTGAACCAGAAGTTAGAAACTCTAAAAAAAAAAATGGATTCAATGTGTGGGCAAATACTAAGCAGCAAATGAAGTAAACTGCTCAAACTTCCTACTGAGTGACAGGTAGTAATTTAAAGCAGGTATTAATAACCTTGTTTCATAGTGTAGCGGTTGTCACACATGACAGATTCACATCTGCCTTACACGCGGAGGGTCCTGGGTTTGAACCCCTGAGGAACCAGTTATCCCTGATAGGGTCTTCTGTCTGTGGTTTATCCAAACACCACTGAAGGAGCAAGAGTTAACTTTATAATAACAATAAGGCAGCAGGGGTGGCCTAGTGGTTAAAAAAGTGGACTTGGGTCTGCAAGGGTTCAGGTTCAAATCCACCGGCAGCCAGGTTGCCCCGATTGCTCTGATCATACCACCGTCCAGACCCACATAACTTCCCTTCGCCACCCATATGAAGGCTTGCAGTGCGATTTGGGTGGCAGTGGTGGAGACTGCTGTCCCTGAGTACCAGTAACAGATAAGAGGATGAAGAAGAATGAATTCACAACTGATCATTTTCTGTCGTACAAGAGTTAAAAGAAAGAAATTTCTTTTTTGTCATTGTGACGTTGTGATTCACACCACAGCACACAATGAAATTTGACCTCTGCATTTAACCCATCATCAAAGCGAGCAGCGTGTAGGGACGATACCATGCTCAGGGCATCTGGGTAGTAGGGGGATTCGAACCAGACCCAAGTCCGCTTCCTTAACCACTAGGCCACTGCCCTGGCCCTAGAAGATACTGGTATACAAACCATAGTTCTGTTGTTTTTTGGAAATGGCATATATGTGAAATTATATACATTAATATGGGCTTCTCTCTGGTCAAGAGTAAATGTTTCTTTCATCGGTGTGGAACTCTGGGGTTCACCTCCTGGGCAGGTTAGAATTCCAGTTGGGGCAGTTGGCTTCCAGGGAAGCTCACAGTGTGGAGCAGTGTGATTTGGGTGGCAGTTGTGGAAACTGCTGCCCTAAGAGGATGAAGTATTCAAGGATGGTGAAGGAATAAATGGATGACTAATGATTAAAGTGGTAATTCAAGTGCCTCCGGTACCTAGGAGGAATCGGACTGGGATCCGGAGAGTTCCAGGTTCGAATCCATTGAGCAAGGCACTGTCCCCACTCACTGCTCCCGGGAACTCAAGGATGCTCACTGTTCACTTTGGTGATGGGTTAAATGTAGAAGTCGCATTTAATTGTGAGTAGTGGTATGAATCACAATGTCATGATAACAGGAACTTTGCTTTTCCGTTCCTTTCCTTCCTAAAACTGGTCCAGACTCAATGTCTCCACTATTGGTGTGAAACTTCAGGGTTCAACTCCTGGACATGTTCATACCCTGGCTTGGCCAGTTGGCTTCCAGTGGGTTCATCACCTGCAAGAAGGTTATTGAGGAACTGGTCTGTGGTTGTTGAGCCGCTGCCCCGCTACCGGAAACTTCTTCTACTTTCGGCTTATCCTGTTTTTCAGGGGTTGCCACAGCGAGTCAACAATTTCAAACCCACCCTGTCCTCCGCATCCTCCACTTCAACTCCAGCCACCTCCATGTGCTCCCTCACCGCATCCATAAATCTCCTCTTGGGCCTTCCTCTTCATCTGTTACCTGGTAGCTCCATATCTAGCATTCTTCTCCCAATATTAGCATTCTTCTCTCACCTGGTAACAGATAAGTGGATCGAAATGGATGGTTGACACTTATAATATTTTGCAAAAAACAAGTAAAATCATAAAATCTGTGCTGTTCAATACATTTTATTTTCTTTCAAAGCCCAATAAAACCTTATTCAGGTAAGTAGATCTTGCTTTTGTCCTCACTTTGATTCATTCCAACAATGCTCTGACAACCTTTTCACTGCACTTATTTTCACAATCTGAGCCGTGGGCTTCAACAAAAAAAAAGAAAGAATCACAGCTATTGCTCGATGTTCTTTCGTTTCAGCGAAGCAACAGCTGAGAATACCAATTCACAAAGACGTAGTGGAGGAAAGAAGAATGAGCAGAGCTGACTTTTATGCTCCCTCGTTCTCCTTTGTCCACATTTTTCCTCAGGTGAAGCACCGAGCACGCCACGCTGGGGCACAGCAGATGTGAGTGATTGGCTCTCATCTCCTCGTCCAAAGTGCGCAGACAGGTTTTCAGCAGCGAGGTCTTTTTCTTCACTTCACTTTCATTTATCTTTTCTGACACAAACCTGGGTTTTGGGCCAAACCAGGATTCTCACCTGAATCATTTTGCACTTAAATTCCGATACCAATATTAACTGATACAGATATATGCTGGTGATTTTTTCCCTGAGTCATTGGCATGCCTGACTCACAGCATTCAATGAATAACATTTTGGCTGAAACAGACCTTTCGGTCTCTTTGTTCAGCATTTATATTGAAATAACGTCTAGTGTTGGACAGAATAACTTGGTAAAAACAAATCATTCACATTATTAACTCAGCTCATTCAGCTCTCACAACAATAGGCAAATAAAGAAAAGGAATGGGGGAATGAAATGAGAGACGGAACGTTGGTTCTCAGGCAAATGTCCAAGAAATAATTGGGAATACAATTATTCATGACACGGCTTGAGAAACTCCACACGTTTAGAGAATCCAGTATCTTGAGCAGGAGAGAAGCACTGGTCACTCAGGACTCCAGGATTTTTGTCTGATCTCTTTTGGTCTTGGCTGTTTCTTTATCAAATTTGACTTTGACTCTTTGAGCGACAGCTGTGTTGTTGTTGTTTTTTTTTTCTCTGAGTCCATTCCTAGATGTTTTGCTTTAGATAGATAGATGGATGGATAGATAGATAGATAGATAGATAGATAGATAGATAGATAGATAGAAAGGTAGGTAGGTGGGCAGAGGGACGGGTAGGTGGGTTGCTGGGTTGGTGGGTGTGTAGGTAGGTAGCTAGGTAGGTAGGTAGGTATGTAGGTAGGTAGATAGATGGATGGATGGATGGATGGATAGATTGATAGATAGATAGATAGATAGATAGATAGATAGATAGATAGATAGATAGATAGATAGATAGGTGGGCGGAGGGACGGGTAGGTAGGTAGATAGATAGATAGATAGATAGTGAGATAGGTAGGTAGGTAGATAGGTAGATAGATAGATAGTGAGATAGGTAGGTAGGTAGGTAGATAGATAGATAGAGGGAAATTGGGTAGAATTTACTTCGCTACATAAAAACACCGTTGTGATAAAGTGTTAAAATCTTGCCACCAAAAACTCAAAAACATAAACCTAGACCACGGACGTTTGGTGTAGCATCGATCATTGCTGTTTATTCAAAGCTGCATCATAACATAATTTATTGTGCGCTGTTAGAGTGGCAACACCCCATAACAGTGTCCAGCATACTTGCCTGAACCTCTGCTTTGCAGTATCGGAATTTGAATATCAGTTTAAGACAATTACCAATTTGCTCCAATATTAAAAAATGTGGCTGATATCAGGACAGTATTATTGGTGGACCGCTATAGATAGACATCCCTTATTCTAAATTCAGTGGACTCTCTGATTTTTGATCATTTTTTGATGGCAGAGTTCATTTGAGACAGAATTTTAGATAATAAAATAGTAAACTTGTACAATCTAATAAACTGTGTAGTATTAGATTGAGGCAGTGCTTCTCAAAGTGTGTGGTGGGCCCCAAAGACATGACAGGTGAGATGCAGAGGTTTTGTGAAAATAAATGTGGGTTTTTCAGGCGCATGGAAGAACATGATTAAGAAACACTGACCTAAACCAGAAACACAACTCTGCTTTGGTTTATTGGTATCTGTTCAAAACTTAATCTGAATCTTTAAGAGTTTGAACAATATTGGAGTTTTTGCCAGAGGTGAATATTGAACATCCCTTACTTTGTTTCATGATATAATATGCCATTATACATTGGTAGACGAATAATCCTAGAGATGTAACTACCAGATAAGAGACAAAGTGGAGATTGATGGATGCAGTGAGAGGACATAGAGGTAGATGGAGTCAGAGTAGAAGACAGAGACAACAGGAGGAGATGATTTGCTGTGGAAACCCCTGAAAATGAAAAAAAAAGAGGAAGACAAAGATAAAATATGGCATTAGTTGGTGTGGTAGATGAAAATCCATAAAATAGAGGCAAGACAGTTATGTTCTTGACCTATATATTACCCTTTTTAAACCTCCCCCAAACTCCAATAGACTGTATTACCCTTTTCTACACAACTATATGACAACAACTATAAATTGTAGGATGGAAATATAAAACGTGGAGATCAGGTAAAGAGCACAGAACTGAACAGCACGAAGCATAGTGTATAAGTTTGCTTTTTCATTTTTTGCGACAGTAAATAGTCTAAAAGTGATGTCTTTTGGCTGTGTAATTAATGTCATTACACTGACCTCCGTGCTCACCTGTCTACTCCTATCACCTGGTGTCTTGGGTTTATACTAGGGATGGCCGATACATCGGTCCACCGATATTATCGGGCCGATATCAGTATCCTTTTTAAATATCGGAGCATATCAGTATCATATCGTTTTTTTTCCCCGATATTCAAAATCCAATGCTGCAAATCTGTGATTTCGGCATGGGGTACAGAGTCAGTACTACTGACACTTTGACCAACACGTGATTAATGATGTCATTTAAAGGGACAACAACAATGATCAATGCTACAGTAAATGTTCGTGGTCTGGAGTTATTTGTGGATAGAAAACTGTAATTCTTAATGACTGCAAGGAGCTGGTCATGCGAGGGTGGAGGTAAGATTTTAACACTTTATCACGAGGCGCTTTTGTGCAGGAAAGTAAAGAAAAACAACAATGGACGCATTGAAACGACAACACAATAGCAACAGCAGCTGTCTCTCTCTCTGTGTGTGTGTCTCTCTCAAAGACTCAGCGTTAAATACGATAAAGAACAGAGAAGAGCAAAAAAAATCAGACAAACTTCACCAAGTTCATGGTCCTGGAGAACCAGCCGTTCTCTCCCGTTCAAGACGCTGGTTTTACTAAACGTTTGGAGTTTCTGTAGCCGGGCTACGTCAGGACTAATCATGTTTGAAATAAGTATTTCTCGAACATTTGCCAGTGAAACGCCGTTCGGCGTCGTCTCTCATGTCATCAAATAGAAGAGTCAATGTTTTCGGAAAGTCATTCTGTCCAACACCAGACATTTCCTGTTTGCATCAAATGCTGCACAAAGAATCATAGCACTGTTTCAGACAAAATGGTAAAAAATAAATGTATTTTTCCGAGAACTTATATTGAAGTAGTGTGTTTATGTTGTACACGGTTATTTATAGAATGACTTTAGTCTGGTATCAAACTAATTCAGGGGAAATCACCTGTATATATCGTATCCGTATCGGGTCATATCGGTTTCGGGAAGGAAGTGTTTGGGCAGCATCTACTAATATCAGTATCGGTAAATGTTAATATTGAACATCCCCAGTATATACGTTTTTCCATCACCATTTTTTTTGTTGGGTCATCGTTCTGTGTCTATGTTATGTGGTCATCAAATATCTTGACATTCTTCTTGTTAGTAGCTTCTTTCTCTTGCCTGGTATTTTAATTTCTTTGTCCTTCCTTCTTCTTGATGTCCCAAGCCATAACATCTATCACCTTCACCACACTAACCGCTATACAGTCATTTCAGATGAGGCTGAAAAGCAAGTAATGGTCTGGAAAATATCACAGTGCTTCCATTACATATTCTTCTCATGGTTTTACTCATTGGATGTGATTTGCCTCAAGTTTGGGTCTAATGAAAGCAGAGTAAAGGTTGACTCGTGCGTCTTCATCTTAGGTGGTAGGCGAAGGAGGAGGTGGACGGATCACTTTCTGCAAATCAAGCTGTGTTAAAGAAATACTTGAAACCCAAATGACCCGGATCACAAGAAGAAAATGTTAAATATTCAGTTGAAATGAGATTTAAAAAAAAAAAAAAATGAGGTGGTAACTGTATGAATCTCAGTGCCTCATATTTTCTTACCCATTTTTTTCTGAGCAGATGAGTGGAGATAAAAGCAGCAGATGAACTCCCCTCTTCCCCGGTCTGCGTGTATCTGACTTTAATCTTGATGTGTTTTTCTCTTCCTTTCCAACTGTGTCCTTGAAACAGACACGGAACATTCTGTGCTGCTGAAAACACACACTCGCAGGCAGGTAAAGTGCGATAAATGAAAACGACATCTCTGGCTGCTGTCGTGTTCTTAGCGGAACATCTCTATACATCTCAACCTGTTCCGTTGACTCCCTTGCAGGAGAACCAAGCTTCCTTATGTTCACCTTCATTATGTCGACGGTTCTTCTCTGGATTATTGGTTTTGACGTCTGCAACAGCCATGTATTCACTGTCTCTCCTCAGCACTGCAGTAACATCACTCCTGGAAGTCAGTTCAACTGTAGAACCTGGTTCTGCTAATGAATGGGAACTTCACTGGTGCTGGGTTAATGGAATATACAGCTACAGTACCAATAGCTGTTTTACTGTATGACACTATAGGCAACTCCAGTAAAGAAATACCATACTGTAGTACGGCCGATATTATTGGCCTGATACCAGCACTGTAATATGACAGTAATATTGTGTGTTTGTCCCCCGTCTTTTCCATTCAGCTTGTCCCTTTTTTTAAGGTTTGCTGCAGCCAGTCAACAATTTCCATGTAACCCGGGCCCTGACTGATCTGGTGTGGAAATAATTTTGTTTTCTCACATTTTTGATTTGGTCAAAGTTTTACACCGGATGCCCTCCGTGAAGCAACCTTCGCCATTTATTCAAAAAAAAACCAAAAAAAAAAAAAAAACACTGGCTTGTGCCCCCTGGTGGCTGTTTTTGCATAGTGTTTGTCCTTCAATGTGGTTCTTTACCACAGTTTTGGGGGAAACTGGTCAATTGGTATCAGTATTGAATATTTGTTTTTTTTAGAAAATATGAGCAGAATCAAATACTGGTAAAGGTTAATATCAGATATACCTGCTTAAAACAAAGTGTATCATGTGGGTCAAAGCTGAGGTTTGCAGGCCTACTGTGGCCTTGAAATTATTTTGTATGGCCCACTAAAGCTTTAAAGTATTAAGTTGCCTTGTAATACAGTCTGTGCTTGTTTTAATCATATACTGACCTTTAATTGCAACTTTTTAATTTCTTTTTCCTCCTGTTCTTTCACAACTGTTTCTGTTGTATAATATTATATTAGCGGCATTTTAACAAAATGAGTTCATGCAAGAGACACCCATTACAAAAGTCTCGGTCTGTGTGATAAAATGTGTTGATAAAATATTTTAATACATATATATATATATATATATAATACATTGGTTGATAAAATATTATTTAAGTGATTTTTAAAATAATTTCTTGATAAAATCAAGCTAAATGATCAATTATTATTATTAATATGTTGAGCTGTTTAGAAACAAATTACTTACATTATTTATTACAAAGTCTACCCTTTTATAAATAATCTTGGGAATGACTTATGGGGTCCGGCCAGACCAGGTCATTGAACGTGTACTGTACTTCAGTCCTGCCATTTAACCTAATTGTCAAACCATACATTAATTCATCTTTATCTGCTTATTTTTCACCAGGTCACAGCAGTCTCCATGTCAGTCACCCAAATCACACTTCATTAGCCTTTGTGGTGAAGAATTAGATCTAATAAATAGAATAATTGTTGCAATGTTAGTGTGTGTCTTTTAAATGTTGACAGGATGTGAAACAGGACATGATATTGTGCACTGGTGGAGAAGATAAGGCCGGTGGCCTGGACATACAGTTAGAATAATGGCAAGTGGACGTGGCCAGGTCACTATGACCTGGCTCTGAAGAGACATCCTCTTGTTTTGGACAGGATTTGGCATGGGTTCATGAGTTCCAAGGAATGGTGAATGTTTTGGGAAATGATGTAAGCATGTTGATGTGTGAGTCTATAAAAAGAACATGTTTGTATCAGCATTTGGGATTTGTTGGTGAGACTGTAGATGAGATTCGTTGTTGGACTTGATGTCAGAAACCTTTATAATAGAATAAATCCCCCGAGACGGAGAGGTGTGTCCTGGTCTGCTTATTTGTAGACAACGCTTTCTACAATACCTTCCATGTAGGTAGTCAGGTCAAGTAGGTTAGTCAGGACGATTAGGCAGACTGAGATTTACTGGACTACGGTGGTTGACATACATCACCAGAAGGAAATTACTCTGCGTCTCAGGCATTGCTTGAAAAGAGTGAAAATAAAATCCATACACAAAGTTTCCTTCTGTTAAACTCATTTCATTTATTTTACTCACTCGACTGTGTTGCTGGAGGTGTTTGAAACAAAATGAATTCAGACTTTCGGGGAACAGCTGCAACCTGTGAATGCCTCAAGGAAACTGGTTCAACTTGATGAATGGTCCTCTTCCCCTCATTTCACTTTATACTTTCACCGTCTTACTTTTAAAACACAGGCTTTCTCATAAAAATTGAAATCTTCTGCTCAGAGATCTGAATCTGTTTGTGCTCCCGGGATGCACTTAATGGGACAACGTGGAGCCATAAATCAGCAACTGTTTCCAAATTTTAACGCTAGATTTTATGGAAAAAAATATAAATAGGTTAGAAAATGCAATCTTGCACGGAATCCATTTGTTGATGACATTACTCAAAGCAGATCGAAATTAGCCAGAGCATCTTGTCACATATGTGACGGTACAGTCATACATATCATATAATCAAAAAAATCACATATTTATTGCAACTATATATCAGGGGCGTAGCCAGAACCCATAAAATGCGTGGGCCCCGAACAAATTAGGGTTGGCCAACCCCAAAGTATTACAGCCAAGTTTAATCAGCCCTCTCATTGGATGGGGCGGCCCTGACTGACAAGTGGGCGGGCCCAGGCCCACCCGTGGCTATGTTATACTATGTACGGTATATACTATGCAAATGTTTTCTTTCAATTGTTTGTTTGCAAGTTTGTGTTTGCACATTAGCATTGGTGTCAAACTCCAGGGTTCATCTCCTTGGCACATTTTAGTCTTGTTAGGGTGGTGTGATTTGGGTGGCAGTTGTGGAGACTGCTTCCTCTCTACCTGGTAACACGTAAGTGGGTGGAGATTAAAGAATGGATAATAATCTATGGGATGTGGACTTGGGTTCGCAAAACTTCGGGTTCTAATCCAACAGGTTGACATGTTGTCGATGAGGTGCTCTGATCACATCATTGTTCCAACCCACATTACTTCTTGTTGGCTCACCACCCGCAGGAATGCTCATATTGAAGCAGTGTGATTTGGGTGGCATTAGTGGAGACTGCTGCATCAGATCAGTGGGTAAAAATGGGTGGATGGATAATGTTTGTCCCAACGCAGTAATAGTTCTGTTAGCAGTAGTAGTGGGGACAAAGGGACAAGAACCAAAATACACACAGTAAATGAAAAGTGTTTGTTTGGCGACTGGTCATGAACTTTTTTCAAAAACATTTCCCATTTTTTGGCTTCTTCAGTTTAAACTGCCAGCTTGGAGTAACAGAAGTTGTATCCTGTGAGTGAGGAGAAAGGGGTGTTTACGGTCTGTCCTGTTAGTTGGACCGTCACCTGTGAAGTGTGGTAACAGTGGTCTTATGGGTATTGATGGATTGTTACAGTCATGGACAGAGGGGTTTTTCATCACACGTCTCTATGCTGTGCAAAACCAGTTGCTGAGGGGAGAATCTTTTGGGTTTTGTTCCCTAAAGGGTTTATTATTGGAAGGTTGTGTCCCAAATCCCTCTGCTGTGTTTTTTCCAATGTTGACAAAAATGGCTCCTTCTGCCCCTCTGCGTCTGTCTTATCTGGACAGAATTTCAACAAAACCCTCTTGAATAAGAGGTGAATCACCTTCCAAAACATCTTAAGTCCAGTTGCCCGACTGAACCCTTAACCATGACCTGGATGATTGAGATTCCACTTCAACACAGAGCAAATGTCAGAACAGCTTTGATAAGATATATAAAGAGCCAAATTGAGGTTAAAATCCTAAAGGCACATCCAGCAACTGTTGGGACAAAGGAGATCGAATAAGGAGACCATTGTACATACAATAGCAGAAATTTTTTAAACGTGAGAGACATACATTTTTAATAAGAGATGGTAAGAATTTTAGGGGTTTAGTGATGCAGTTGTCCTTTTTTTCTGAGGTTGCTACAATAAGTCAATAATTTCCATCTTCCCCTGTCCTCTGTATCTTCTACTCTGACTCCAGCTACCTCCATGTCCTCACTCACTGCATCCATCAATCTCTTCTTTGTCTCCTACCTGGTTGTTCCATCTCTAGGATCATTCTTCTATCAATGTAACCACTGTCCCTCCTCTGATCATGTCCAAACCGTCTTAATCTAGCCTATCCAGCTTTTCCTCCAAACCTTCCTGTCTGTGATGCAGGAAAGCAAAGATGGACAAAGTCAACTCAATGCAACATCCTGTGAAGCAGCACATTTCTCATTAAATGACTGTTAATGTCAGTTGTCAGTTAATATTTTTGAGTCATGATCCAATTAAACCATTATTCATTTACATCCCTGAATATGATGGAGCTGAGACTTGATACAGTCTGATAGACAATTTAATTTTCTGTGTAATGACAAACATCTCCAATCAATCAAGATTTTGTGTGTGTGTGTGTGTGTGTGTGTGTGTGTTTGCTCTGTTGCTTCCTCAGAATTATTTCAGTAGAAATAAACGGATGATGTGATTGAGGTAAAAAAAAAAAAAACTCACTCTGCGTGAAATTAAATGTGTGTAATCTCTTTATTTTGACCCTACCTGTGGATTCTTTAGTTTTTTTTTTTGTTTGTTTTTTTTTTAAGAAAAAGCACTGGTGCAGGTAGAAATGTATTTCATTGATAATTGAAAAGCAGTGATTCATTAAAAGTGAACATCTGACGTAATGAAATAATAATACATTTTATTTAGAAGCGCCTTTTAGACACACAAGGACACTGTACAGGTTATACATGAAAAAAAATACCAAAGCACAATTAAATAATAAAAGGAAGACAGGGGTAAACATAAGGGAGAGAGAGAAGGAGCAGAAGTAAAATTACTGAAGGAAAACAAGGCAAAACAGATGGGTTTTGAGTCTGGATTTGAGAGCAAGAGCAATAGTGACTCGGTATTACGATGTCTGGGGGGAGAGCATTCCAGAGTTGAGGAGCAGAGCTGCTGAAAGCTCTACTCCCCATAGTACTGAGGTAGTACTGAGGTGAGTACATGCCCTTCATACTATTAAGTAGTGACTAATGCAAAAAAGCTTCTAAAGGCACATGTGCACCATCACACACATGCGTTTTCACAGTCAACTAAACCAAAACCTTCATCCAAAACACATCACACTAATATAATCCATGCATACAATTATTCATCTTCACCTCCACCCCTGCCACCCAAATCACACCACTCCGTACTGTCAGCCTTCTTGTGGGTGGTGCCACAAGTGTTGTGTGGGTCTGGACGGTGCTATGATCAGAGCACCTCAGTGGCAACCTGGCAACTGATGGATTAGAATCTGCAGTCTTGAGGAACAAAATGTACTTCCTTAAATGTCCCCACTGCAGCTCAGTTGTAATATTGACACAACAACTCAAGACACTAATGTGTACTAGGGATAGGCTGATAGACTGATTATTAGATTAATCTCTGACAAGCTTCTGGCATATAACAATTTTATAACGAGTCATAATTGTTCCAAAATGACTAATTTGTTGCATGTGTTGTCTGGCTGCCTGAACAAACTGACCATAATTATTATATGCACTATATGTGATGGCATGATTAAATTCAATGTATATTTCACTCATATTGTATAAATTAAAAAACAAATAAATAAATAAATAAAAATATATATATAAAGGGGGAAACTGGCTAGGGAGTTTAATTTTAACCATTTAGTAAATTCTATTCACTACATACACAAATGTCATAATTGCAAGTTATTGTTCAGTTGTATCTCGTTAAACAGGAGTAAATACTAGTTATTATCAATTGTGAATGTGAAAGAGTATGTGTAGCCACAAACTGAGGGATTCTATTACTCTGAATGGTAAAAAGAAATCAGCAACAACAATCGTAAGCATCTTGAAAATCTTGAATAATTGAATTGCAGCACTGTGCATAATAGAATCTAATATTATGAGGACTCTTAATGCCGAATCCTTAATTTGTACTGACACATTCATGTACTTTGCCTGGCCAGAATGCTTTACTAATCTAAGAGGAAAGTAAAATCTCCTTGTCAATGTCATTGTGACATTGGGATCCACACCACTGGACACAAAGAATGTATTTAACCCATCACCAATGTGAACAGTGGGCACTTTCAGTGTCCAGGGAGCAGTGACTGGGTATGGTGCCTTGCTCTGTGGACCTCAGTAGCAGTGGGTGGATTCGAACCTGGAACCCGCAGACCCCAGCCTAGTTTCTTAACCACTACGCCACCAAAAAAAAAATAGTTCCCCACAAAAAAAATGACCTAAAATGTCCTAAGAAGTATAGCGTTATGAGGAAACACACGGGGACACACTTTGTGCTGTCAGCAGGACACAGTTCTGTTGAAAAAAGTCACTGTGAGACTGGTCCAGACTGGACTAGTCTCAGTACAGTCCATTAATGTTCTTTCAGAGTACAACACAGCAGATGACAACTCCACTGTTTCCTGTTGGATAAAAATAAGTGCAAGGAGTGAAACTACTGTAAAGGTCAACTGCTGGTGGAGAGTGATGTTGCCTGGATGGTGGAAACACAATGTGACTGTTTATTGCCGACAGAAAGACCTTCTTTGTTATTTGTTGACATGTTGCTCCAACTCATGCCACTCAGTGTGAGTGACTTGCCTTGACCCCTTTGACCAAATACACACAATATATTTTTCAGAGTGTCAGACGGGCTAAACTTCAAGACAAGTTCAAACAAAGGAAAAACAACTTTCTCGCTCAGCAAATGAAGAAAAATAAAAAATAAAAACCTCATTAAATCCATCATAGAAATAATGTTCACGTAAAGTTCAAGCAGAAGTTGAGAGATCATCATCGCCAAATCTATTCTGTTATATTTCCTTATACAAGAAGTTAGTTGGTCTAAAAAGTAATCTTGCCCTTTTCATGTTTTTATGTAATGATACAATAGTATGAGAAACATGCCATTGCAGAACACTGCCATATATATACATAAATATATACTGTATATATACTGTACATGGCATGCCGTTCAGGAAATTAATGTTTGGATATATATACAAAAAGTCGAAATATATATACAAAAAGTTGGAATGTAATGACGAATAGTCGGATTATATACACAAAAAGTTTGCATATACGAATATGATATATATATATATATGTATATATATATATATATATATATATATATATATATATATATATATATATATACTGTATATA
>JAFBJS010017698.1:0-31048 GCA_016785265.1 Paraplagusia blochii | reverse complement strand
AAGGTTTGGAGAAAAAGCTAGAGAAGACAGATTGAGATGGTTTGGACATGTTCAGAGGAGGGACAGTGGATACATTGGTAGAAGAATGATATCAATCTATCTACTTGAAAAGAACAATGTAATAAGAAATTATTTCCCTATACTTCCTGACTACTTTGCCTATGGCAGCACAACTTGCTGACTCTTTTCTTTCAGTTTTTACTTCTCCTCTCCACACCCTGTTCAAGCAGACCACAAGTTTGGGTTATGGGGGACGTCTGTATTAACATTTGCATTATGTTACTGTGACCACCCAGCATGTCTGATGTGGAGCAGTGGACATGTCTCTTCTCTCAGTCTTGGCCGGGCTCCCTCCACAGTTAATTATGGCCACAGCTTGCATGGAGGCATATCATTAGCAGTAACTGCAGACAGCATCCCTCTGCCATGTGCCCCTCTTTTTTTTTTTTTTGTTCCAGTTTTTACGCTGCACTGATCAGCCATAGAGCGGTGCAGTGATCCACGCGCGGCGGATGGAACCGCGGTGCAGGAAGAGAGAGAGAAAGAGATGATGCAACTCCCAGTGTGAGCATGTGTTCACATCTATCATTCAAAGGAAACCGTGGTCTTAGTCTCAGGGACTGAGTTTCAAAGAAGCAGGAATAAAAACAGCACATGTGGATGGGTGGTGCTGCTCCAGGAAACTCAAGGATTACTGCTGAGGCAGAAGGTGTTTGTTTTGAAAGCACAGCACCGAGTGTTTGCTGAACTTGTTTTTGTATCAACAATGAGACAGTTGTTCCCGAGTTCTTGTTTGTGGAACAAGTACGTGCAGGTTGGAATATTATCTCTAAAGTTCAAAATCAGTAATTAGCCTGATTCCACCTTGGATGGAAAGACTGGAACTTACAGCACAGTTGAAGTGAAGGGACGGGCAAACTGAGGCTCAGGGGCCGGGTGCAGCACATTCTGCTTTGTCATCTGGTCTCATTAAGGTGACATACAAATGTTATTCGGTCATAGTTAATTAGTAGTTCAGATTTACAAACTATTTTGATTAATAGGTCCTTCCTCTTGTCCCTTTTTAAATGGTTAAGGACATTGGGAGTCACACACCTACATACAATTAAATGTGAGCTCTGCATTTAACCCATCACCAAAGTGGGTCCAGAGGAGTGCTTTCCCTCCTTCCCTTCTTCCTTCCTTCCTTCCTGCCTTCCTCCCTTCCTTCTTTCCTTCAATAACATAAGTCCTTATTATCAGTGAAATTTCAGAATTAAATATAAATACCTCAGTACAAATACCTCAGGCCAGGCATGTCCAAACTGTTCCACAAAGGGCTGGAGCGGCTGCTGGTTTTTGTTTCAACCAACCGAGAGCACATAGTTGGACCAATCAGGTGTCTGAAGACTGTGATCAGTTGATTAAACCTGTCAACTCAGGTGTGCTGCTGCTTGGTTGGAACAAAAACCTGCAGCCACAGTGGTCCTTAGTGGAACAGTGTGGACATGTCTGCCTTAGCCCAAAAAGTCATCTTTACTTTATGCCTGAGACTATACCAGGTCAGGGCAAACTAAGGTCCGGGGCCCACTGGCAGCCCATTCATCTTTGTTATATGGCCCATCAAATTTGTCTACATTATGATTATAGTTATGATTTCTGCACAATGCCCGTGTTTTCCCTATAGATGACTAGAAAAGGCTAACTTTTGGATCATTTTTGGCTCACAAATCAAGTTTGCTGACCCCTGTACTATACCATATGCCATAGCAGCTAATCAGAATGACTATTAGACATGAAAAGTCCAAACCAGCTATCCTTTGTTTTTGCATTCTGTGTACTGGAAAGGAATGCAGCTCCCTTAACACTGAAAATCAGAGAAGCACAACAACATTCTCCGACTAATCTAATCAACCGCGTTCAATTAGATGATTTAATTTGACCTCAGTTTTTAAACCAAAATATCAATTACATTTTTCAAATGTATATATTTCTAAACAGTTTTTTTTAATGTTAAAAAAATACCAATGCATATTGTTATAAGACAAGGTCCCCAAACGACTTCATACTTTATTATAGTTTCTGGGGTCACTGGCTTAAAAAGTCAATGGCCTTAGGTATAATACAAAGTTAGGGGTTCGATTCTAACAGCGCATTCACATTTCCGTACAAAAGCAAGGTCAAGTTGCTAATCATACCCAACCATGGAAGATTATCGGAACGCTGAAAACGGAGACGGTGGAAGGCAGTCCTCGTGATACTGTCCTCTGTCTCTTATTCATTCAAATAGAGCAAATATTTCGATCACCAACAACCCGCACTGTAGTCAAGCAATTTAGAAACATCAAGATTTATCTCCTCTTGTGGCTCAAACAGTAAAGTGTTTCTCACACTCACTCATACCTGAAGATTATGAACAGTTCCAGGTGAGAGTCTCAAATGACACCACTAACATTACACTGTCAAGAATAGACACACACGTGCAATTCACCACACAGATATCACACCAACACGAAGACAATTAATCCCAATGGTGAACATCAGTCCTGGGAAAGCCTCTCAGTCTGACTGTTGTTGTCCCAGAGTCAAAGTTTGTTGAAATTTTTTGTTCTTTAAGTATCTAAAGAAACCTACTTGAATAATTGACCACAATCCGAGGAAAGGAATGCAGCGAAGGAATAGTCTTACACTGTGGTGTAAAGCAAAGGGCAGCAAACACCAACAAAGACATTTTTGTGTTGGGTAACTGGGACATTTGCCTGACAAGTATTAGTTTACCACCCACTTCTTGGAACTGCTGCCTTGTATGTTGGACACTGAGAATAATCATGATTAATCCCCCCGATATTCTGTGATTAATCAGATTAACCTTTAAAGTTTCAAAGCTGTACCTAGCTTCGTCCTTTAGGCTAGGCTGTTAGAAAGAACAGCACTTTGTATTGACACAATACAACACCTTTAAAAATTAAAAGAGTGACACATTTGAAAATATTCAGTGTCTTTTTTTTCTTTCGGCTTTATTTCAGGGACAAGCCCTTTTTTTTGCCACAGCCAGTCAACAATTTCCATCTCACCCTGTCCTCTGTATCTTCAGACTTAAACTCCAACTACCTCCATGTCCTCCCTCACTGCAACCATCAATCTTCGCTTTGTCTCCTACCAGGTAACTCTACCAATATAACCACTGTTCCTCCACTGAAAATGTCCAAACCATCTGAACCTGGCTTCTCCAAACCTTCTTGTCTGTGTTGTCCCTCTAATCACCTCATTCCTGCTCCTGTCCATCCTTGTCTCCCCTAAAAAGAACCTCAAAATCTTTAACTCCTCCACCTTCAGTTCTGTCTCCTTTCTTCTACCTATTCCTAGTGTCTCTAATCCATCCATCATCTCTGGTCTCACAACTGTCCTGTAAACCTTTCCCTTCACCTTAGCTGACTCTCTTCTATCACAGTTCACTCCTGACTTTTTGTTTTCCAGTTGTTCCATCCTGACTCCACTCTATTCTTCTCCTCTCTTCCACAGTCTCCACTGCTCTGAACGGTTGATCCTAAGTATCTAAACTCCTAATATTGAAAATATCCAGTGTACATCTCTGACATTTTTGATTGGCATAATATATAGAGGATATATTTGTTTATTTATTGGCAAAACCTTTGACTTTTTAGGCAGCAGTCTCCACAGATTCGGTAACAACCACAGCATATTTAAATCTATGGATAGTGTTCTATGGTGTAGCTGTTAGAATGTCTGCAACGGAATCAAAAAGCAAGCATGATGATGTTAATCCTCCTCCCAAAGTCGCCTTGGATAAAAGCGGTGGATTAAAGTGGCTTTCTGGAAAGAACAAAGTAAAATTCCACCTTTCGACAACAAACATCCACAAAATGTCTGTATATGCAAAAGTCAACCTCAAACACCGGGAAAATGTTTGATAACAGGGATTATCACTGCCTGTTTAGAGAAGGTGGCTCCTCTGGTTTACTCACAGCATCTACAGGGCAGGTCGTCCAATAAGTTATAGCTCTACTGAAATGTGCGATTACACAATAGAGAAGTCTCGATTAAAATCTAAAGCAAACTGGAACAATTTTTCTACTGCAAAAGGAAGTAAATAGAGAAAGCCAAGCCCTGACAGCCTCAGCTGACGGACTTACATCTATTTCATATCATATTTAACAGACACTTTCACTGGCCTGTCCCTGTGAAATAAGTTTTCTGGTCAGGAGTGGAAACTGCATGACCTGCTCGCAGAGCCAGCCTGGTCAGAGGCCTGAAACAAGAGCAAGCTTAGGTTGTGGTGACAGGGAGGCTGATCTCTGACCAAGTCTCTACTGTAAAGTGAGCTGATCAGGAGAAGAGCTGATCTCACCTTGACCTCTCCAGTTCTCTCAGCCTCATACTTGTTATGCAACAGACACTCTCAAGCAGATCTATTTATGTTGCACCCACTACAAATTAACATGCGTGACACAGTTACAGCTGAGAAGGAGCCGCCGCTGTCAATGAGAAGGGCAGGGAAGGTAACACCAAGGAACGCAAGCCTTTAGTGTTTAAATGATTTTATCGCATGACAAGAAAAAGTGACAAAGTCATGGAGGGATTTATAAAGACTTTCAGCGGCTGATATAGGAAATCAAGAGGTGACGTTACCAAGTTACAATGTGAAACTGACACCAGACCAGTCTTGAAACAGGTCGGGGTCAGGGCTCGGTGAGGCTGACACCACTGATGGATGTTTAGTTTTTTCTCAGACCTGGGCAAACTAAGACCCAGGGGCCGAATGCAGCCCTGCATTATAATCTGCCCCGCCAGACTTAAACCAAATTATACCTATACTTAAATCCCACATGGACAAACTAAGGCCTGCGGGCCAGATTCAGCCCGTTCAGTTTAGTAATACGGCCCACCAAACTCCTCTAAATAATTATATTATATAATGCTCTTATTTAAATATGTTAAATAAGAGCATTATATTGCTCTTATTTCCTGCAGTATCTACATTTCCACTTTAAATGAGAAAAGAAACTGAATAAAAGAAGGGGAGTCTAATCCATTTTTTTCCATCTCTATGTGCCTCCATATTTAATATATCATGGTAGTCCCTAAATAAGAGTCACATTTCACACAAATGCAACAGGAATATCAAACAAAGACACAACAGTAGCACTGATATTGCTTGTATATTTTATTTTATGTACATGTAAAAAAAAAAAAAATAGCCAATAACATTGACCGACCTGGGCAACATTAGACAGAAAATCTTGTTGACCGTTTCAGGCTAACAGAGACGTTCTCCCCCACCTCGATACATTGCGTAAGGCTGCCTGAATTGTTGCAGGGCTCGCTAGTGTAACATCAAAACTGGGAGGAGTGCATTATCTCTCTGTGACAATATCATTGAGCCTGATTCCTTATTTGGCCTCGATCTGAACAAAAAAAAAAAAAAAAACTTTCCAGACAAGCAGGAAAAAAGATGGATTTGTTTTTGCCGAGTGCAACTGTGTGTAATCTTCAGTTTCTAGCTGTGCTCAAACAGCTCTTCTGCCTACATCGTCTTCCTCCTCGCCATTTCAACAACAACGGTCACTAAAGGTCATCGCTGCAGTGACTGCAGGTCCAAACCAGTCGTGAAAATGCGCCTTGCTCACCCTCAGCAGTTGGATTCACAGTATTCTTACAGCATGTTTGATGTTTTCCCTCCTAAACATTATTAATAAAGCTTCAACTAAAATACATAAGGGCCTTTGCTCCGTGTTTCTCCAGTGGAAATGTTAAAACAGACACTTTTGTTGAAACCGTGTGTCTGTTTGTTAGGTACAGAACCAGAGAGTATCTGGTATCCCCAAGAATGGTAGAAGAGAATAAACTAAATGAAAAATACAGGAGAACCCTATTTTTGTATCTCCTGTGTCTCCAAGGCCATAGATAGTCAACCGTGAAGACTTCTAAACTCCCCTGCTGCTCATCAGGGCTGTATCTCGCAATAGTGTTTCTGGACAGTGAGCTTACAGCAGGCCACCAAGGTACAGATAAAGTGCTTTTTTTTTCTCCAACAAGATGTTTAAATAATTAAAGTGATGTTAAAAATGGTTTTAAGGAAAGAAGGGGGCAAGGCAGGGGGGAAGGAACGTGATGTGACAAGGTTAAAAAAAAAAAAATGGAAAAGAGACAGCCCAACTCCAGAGAGGAATCAGATCTCAGTATAAATACATCCACACATGTAGGACATGAGAATGGAACATTGTGATTGCTAGAAGAGCTGGAACAGTCTCTTCTGTCTATTGATGGAGCCATTCACATTGGTTGAGAAGTTTTAGGAATCAGAGTAAGACTTTTTTTTCTTTTTCTTAAAAAAAAAATCATGGTAAGATGCGTCATGGTCCATAGGATGGTGTTGGTACAGCACCAACCTGCACCAGTAAAACCTTGTAAGTCTTGGCTGGTGAGGACCAAAACGATAACAGCAGCAGACCAGCAGGTTCTACAAGAGTGTAGTGAACGGTGTACAAATGGATCATAATAAACAATTACAGACAATAAATACATTCGAGTCCCTGTAGTGTTGTAATTCGGCTCTATTGAAATATGATTAACTCTAGAAAATGAAGAGGAGGAATAGTTCATGGGAGACCATAGAATCCATGGCCTTCTTCTTCTTCTTGCTTTCCCTCATCCAGTCACAACAACACTCCACCTTGACGGCCATTTTCCGCATGCCTTGTGAAAGAAAAAGGAAAAAAAAAAAAGAGGCATATAAATAGTAGCCGTGGCAACCGCACGTACTCCCTCCTGGCTCTTGATGACAGGGTCTGAGAATTCAGAAAAACCTCTGAGATCTCTACTCAGTCCTCAGCCTGGAAAAAAAAGTGGGGGAAAAAAAGATGAGATGAGAACAGGAAGGGAAAAATGTAGAGTCACAATGAACAAACAAGATTAGTTCACAAAGCTGAAAACGGGCAGAGATATCGCGCCCAACTTGTCAAGGTTGTAACACAGGGATAATGCATCAGCAGGAGGTGAACGTCAGCTATTTTCCGCTTAGCTGTAACCTTTGTGTAGCAAAACAGAATAAGGAAAAATAACTTTTTATAGGCTTTTAAAAGTGGTAAATATAGGCTCACATTTACCCTTCAACTCCTCTTTGTGGTTAATAAGGTCCTTGACAGAGCAAGCAGACAGTGGGAGCTGCCTGTCTGCTTCTCATAAAAGTTGAACACAATATTTAATCTCTCAACTATGTGCTGAAGCATCTCCAGGAGACTGAACTCAATAACCAGGAGAACAGAGACACAGTGTGACAGGAAGCAAAAAAGAAATAAACAAAACAAAACAATGAAAACAACTGCTGGAATTCTCTGTATTTAATTGTCATTGACTGCCAGTGGTACAACTTGTGTCCTTAAACATGTCGTAATATTTGCTTTGCTCTCAGACTATTGACCATAAAAAAAGGGACAGGCTGCAAATTCAACTCGTCTGAAACAAAAGCCTCAAACTTCTTGCTCATTTCACATTGTCTGTAAACTTTGTCCTTCTGATCTCAGGCTTAATCATCAGCCACACAATAAACATTTTGTAGCAGTCAGTAGAAATGTTCTGATACAGGACTACCAGGAAGCAGTTACTGTACTGTTGCAGCTGCTATCAAATCTAAAGGCCGTCACCAGCTACAGCTGTTCAGCTCTGTGCAGTTCACACTAACAACTGATGACACACATTTTGCCCCTTTAAACCTGGCAACTGTTGTGCGGCATGTAATCCTGGAGATTTCCCTAGAGCAACAAGCATTAACTTCAGTGATAAAGAACAAATGCTTTAGATGTACAAACTTTTTGGCAATCTCCAAAGATAGACACAAATACAGAACTATGACACAAATTAGGTGGGAGAAAAGGAACAACTTAAGCAAGTCATAATATCTGTTGTAAATGGTAAAACTCTAAGAATAACATATTAGAGATAAATAAATTACATTTAAATGTGCTTGTGTTCTGAAAAGTTCTGGTATTCACAGACTATCTGTGACTTCTTCTTCTCCTTTCAGCTTATCCTGTTTTTCAGGGGTTGCCACAGCGAGTCAACAATTTCCATCTGTGACTAAAACTATGTAAAGCAGTGTTCCCCAACCTTTTTTACACCACAAACCGGTTAAATGTCTGGTACTTTTTTTCACGGATCGCTCATTAAGTTGTGGCAGATAAATACCCCTTAATAAAATGAAATTTCCAAAGACACTTTCCAACCTATAAAATCTTCCTACCCGAATTAAGTGTGCATGCACACAACAACGCTTTCTCAAGAACACAGCCTATAATTATCTGCTACCGGACCGGTATACAAGGTTAGTGTCTCAAATCAATGACTCAACAATGCAAACAGTTTAAATCTATCTGCGTTATTTTAAGTTTATAGTTATTAAAAATATTCCCTCATCAAATATAGTTGCATTGATGATGGAATCCTATCCATTCTATTGTTCAGTTCTTTTGTTGATATGAGTATGTATCAAGTTTAAGTAATAGCCAGATGGGGCCAAAAGGAAACATTATTTCTCTATGGACCGGCACCAATTCACCCACAGACCGGTACCAGACCCTGGCCCCATGGCCCAGTAAAGTATTGTAGGGCAGTCACATTTCTTATGTCACTTTATTACACAAACATCTAGCAGCAATGGATCATTATGTACTGTTGCCTAAACATGTCTGAACTGGGGTGTTGCTGAGGTTGAAAGACATTGATTGGGGTGTATTGTCATCAACAAAAAAAAAAAAAAAAAAAAAAAAAATCAACTGTACAAATCTTGCACATACTGTTCTTCCAGCAGACAACCAAACAAACAGCTGGAGTAGCCACTGAACAGGCCAGCTGCAAAATGTCTGATCTGAGAATCCCCTTAGGCTGATGTCATAAAATATTTTAACAGCCACAGAATTGCTCTGCAAAAAATGGCAACACCTACAGCACCCTGGGAGATTGATAAGAAATACAAATGTGGTACTGTGTGCACTTTTTTTTTTTTTTTTTTTTTTACAACACCCAGCTACAAGTGTACTGATCAACGTGATTAAAGTATTAAAATTGTCAAAGACAGTGGGATTCTTAATGAAGGATTGGGAAAATAGTGCAAGTTTAATCATATTTATTTATTTAACAATTTCTTAGAGTGTCACACATGTTAGATCTCCACATACTAATGCATGGATCCAGTTCTCCTCTTCAGAAAATAAAGCCTTGGGTCTTGGCTCAAACGTCATGTACCTAAGCAACCAACTGATCTTGCCTAGCTCAGGCCCAGTTTTCATCAATCACAGTCATCGACAATGTTTGATGAGAGCATGCTGTGAGTATCTAGTGCAAGAAAAGGTACTAAAGATTTTCAAGTGAAGCTTAATTAGTATTTTAGAAAAGTAAAAAAAAAAAAGCGATTTCATAAAAAATGGTAAGAGGAGCTCAATAACCAATCTTAAAGATTGTGATACATAACTATCAGGAACAAAATATAAATCTTATGTTGGTAAAGTAGAAACTCTAAGCATGTTTGTACCAGCAGAGATTTGACACTTCTGTCTTACTTGTTGACCTACACCCTGATTTGCTTTCTTGCCATCTTGGACTTGTATATATAATAATAACTGACAATGAGTCATTTATATGTTGAGGTTAGTATTCCAGTCAATGTTATCAAGGATTATCCAGTCTTAGCATTTCACAATATATTGCAATAGCATCATATTTATGGGAGACGGCTTAGAACTAACCTACGTGTCACTATGGGAGAGCAGTGACGTGATCTCTGGGCTCATGTGCCCAACGGCCTTGGCTGCCTCCAGGATGGCTCTCCGGTACATGCCTTTCTTCTTCCGGTTGAAGCGGGACCTGAAGAGCTCTCTGAAGGGTGACAATTTGGCAACAGAGAGCTGGGAAGTAGTGGGTGAACCAAACCACGAGACCTTCGCTTGGGGCCACTGTGCCTCACAAGTGGCCGTTTCCTGTTTGTGGGTGCCACTAATACTGAGGACACGGGCTGGCCACCAGGGGAAGCCGTGGATCTTCCCCCAAACAATGTCACCAACTGCCACAGCGTGACCGTCCTCTGTCACACACTTTGTCATACTGCGTGTGTGGAGTCGCACTGTTAGCGGCGGCACTGTCTTACAGTCCTCCCGTGAGGGAACGGATGACGAAGTTACTGAAAGGTCTTCACCAGGTGCAAGATCACACAGCTCAGGTGAAGTACCATCAGAGCTAAATGACTTGGATTCATCTAGACTGTCACTGCTGCAGACTGACAGGCTAGAGGAATCTGCTTTACGTTTACGGAAGTTGATAAGAAGAGTAAGGTCACTATGGCCCCTGTCAGCCTCCTCGCCAGAGCTCCCTGACCATAATTCCAGAGAGTTTTTGCCTTCCCCCGAGTCTTCAGAGTGGGGAAGACAAGGGCCGGGAACTCTGGGGCTTTGCCTCCTAGTGTCTTCTATAAGTTCTGCCTCATACTCATCCACACTCTCCTCACCTGCCCTCTGAGGGGGTTTCAAGCGGATCTTTGGAGAAGGCAAGTCCTGAGACACATTTGTATAAGGTCTGGTAAGTTTTAGTTTGGGAATGGACACAGTGAGGCCAGACCGCGTGGCATCAAGGATGTGCCGCTCTTCCTTGGTAGACTCAGAAGATGCCTTGCCGTTTTCTCTGACGCCATTTTGTGCCAGCTGCTTGGGGCAAAAAGGTTTGACTGAGCCATGGACACGTGAGGGAATTTTCATGACCTCCCCCTTGCCCTGTGGAGTGCTGTAGGAGATCTTTATAACAGGACTATGGGGAATAGTCATTTCATCCCTGGAGTACTTTTCCACATCAGATTCTCCCCTTTTGTCCTTTCTAAGGCGCTTGCTTTCAAAATTAGTGCCATTTTCCCTTCTTTTAGTGTCCTTGGTGGCACCTACATCCTCCTTTTTTGAAAACTTTGATGGGATATCTTTGTCCTCACCATCATCATCACTTTGCAGCGTATCCTCTTTTCTAGATGTCTTGCCACTGTTTATACCATCTTTGCTGTCCTCATCGCTATTCAACGTGTTCTTGCATTTTTCACATAGTACCTGCCGAGGCCGTAGACGAATTGTGCTCATAGTCATACGGCCCGGCTCTCGTGTTCGCCTCTTCCTTCTTTTGATTGGTCGTGGAGGAGGTTGAGGTACCCATTGGCTGTAGCTGTGGCGCACCCATAAAGGCTGGGGAAAGGGAGCTCCTTCAAAATAAGGAGGGTATGGAGTCTGTCCAGCCGGTACTGGTGTTGGTATAGGGCAGGAAGGAGGTGCAGTAGATATGCTGTTTTCAGGAAGAGCATTTTCATCCTTTGGTCTGTCTGAATTCTGACTGTGTGAATGGGACACCAACTCCTCACTCAGAACTTCTGAGGTTTCACAGCCCACTTTAGCTACAGGACATTCCTCAGGTTTGGCTTTGAACTCAGGCAGACAGAAGAGCCCAGACCTGACATGAACAAAACAGAAACATAGTTAATAATACATACAGTATATGCATTTAATTTCAATTTATTCAGATCTTAGTTCTTATTTTAAGGCATAGTGATTAAGTGTTTGGCCATGCAAAACTTAAAAAAATGTTCAGCTGGTTATAATGGTAGAGAATGTTGCTTCTGAAACCAAATGACAACTTTTATTTAATAACCAATGACTGCCTAATGACACATGGCTAAATCGGGTCTAGAAAAGAGGAAACAATATTCTTGGAAACTATAAAAAGTTATTATTTACTTTATTATTAGATGTAAAAAAACAAGTTTGTTGTACATGTCATAATTCATGGTGATACAGACATAGAAAATGCTTGCTTTTTTAACAAATAAATACTAACAACTTTTTTTTCTCTGGCTATTTTATTTTACTTGTAACCAACCTGTTACATTATTACAGCAAACTGAAAATGCTTTCAAGTGGTGGTTGTGGTTTAGAGGTAGGTCTGCCCTAGGCCACAGCAAAGATCAATAGATTAGTCAACTCTTGACTGATTGCACATTCTCTTATTCATAATGTCTAGGACCAGTAAACATGTCCAGAGAATACCCAACTGCCAAGGAGTCTTTGAGAGGTAGCTGGCAAGCAACGGTAACATGGCTGTGCTGCTTTAGTGAGGACACAGAAGACAAAGAGGCTACAGGATGCCCAAGAGCCCCCCTTTTTCCCAACATCTGAGTGAACAAAAACAATTCTGTGAATCATTTGGGATTCAGAGAGGTAAAGAAGGAGCCAGGAGATTTCAGTTTGTTTTTGCATCTATCTGTACTCAGGGCTTATGTGTGATGAGATTATTAATTACCGTACATTTGGGGAGTCTTGTTTTCCTCCCCAAGAGAAGTAACTGGCAGGGACCTTTGAGTAATTGTCTCTTGGTGAGGCCCGCTGATGTCACTTTTTTTTTTAATTGTGCCCTCAAATCAGCCAAATGTTGGCATTTACAGTAACTGACATGGCACAACCAGCACAGCTGTGATAGGACAGAGTGCGAGTTAAGACTCACATATGACCAGTCATGACTTACTGCACTGTTGCTATTCTACACAGGTACAGTGCATCTTGAGTTAAAAAGCAACCTTAAAAATATGTAACAGATGGTCACATAAAATGCATCTCAGTGCGCTTTTTTCAGTGACAAGGCCTGAAATAAAACTATTTCCCGGGTTGTCCCGAGGCCTGCCGTTTCCCATTAAGTAGGGTTATTTTGAAGATGAATATGAGCTCTCATGAAAAACCATCTAAGTGTACTAAGGGCAAAGCTGGTCAGGTTTTGATTTTGCAGGTCTATAAATAGTCTAAAGCTGATGGCTTTTAAGGTGCACAACACCAAGAGTAACACAAGGCATAAATGTGTGATAAAAAACATTAAAACCAGCTAAATAACATGAAGCACCACCTTTATGGATCTAAAGAATGAGCTTATCCAAATGAAAATAATAGCTCTGGTTCACACCTATCATGAAGTCTCTTTACCTAAAACATTACCTTATATAACAACTTGTTAAATATGTTTTAACCTATTGTTTAATTACATACAAAAGTTACAGAATATTACTGTAACCCACTTAAAACCACTTCTAATCACACAGAACTTCATCTTAACCTTACAATAAAATGTCCACACACTTTCACACAACAGTGGATAACAGCCGACAATCCTTATGTGACACATTTCTAATCGTACGTAAAATTAACAGTGTTGTTTCAACTCTTTCTTTTTTATTTATTTTTTAGTAAAAGCGTCTTAATCTTCTCAGGACCTTATTAGGCTAACAATAAGCTACAGTTGAACCTTGTGACATTTACCATTGTTTAAAAGACAACATGGTTTATTTCCACAACTACTGTTGTTGTCTTTACTAAGCGGTTTTATAAAAAAGGAAAATAACGCACGTAATATATTATTACACGCCTATTTGTAAATAGTTTGCCATGAGCCAGCTGGCTAAAGGCTAGGTGCTACAAAACCCTAGTCTTTTTAACGGAGGCCCCGTTAGCTCACAGCCAACGAGCTACTTAGCAGTAAAAGCAGATTAGCCGTTAGCGATTTGAACAAATTAATTCTCAAACCAAACAACATTGAGATATTAAAAGGAGAATAAGCCTTACTTTTTGTTGCAATCAAGTAAAATCCCCGCGTAGCTCCTTTCTCGAAATGTCAGCGTGACTACCAGTGTGTCGTTAATTATTTGATCGATAGTGACAGGTACCCGAGAGCCGGCCCGCAGCTCATCGGCCACAGCCTCCATGTTTCCCGGGGTGAAATGTCCGACTCGGCGGTGCTCGATCCCGGCCAAGGGAGCCACGGTCGCGTCGGACAAAGATCCGTCTCCCCTTCGCTATAGGAGCAGCAGGCTACACCAGGGCATAAAATGACGCCATCACCCCCACCAAGTCAATTACAACAGCACTACCATCGCTGACATCACGCTCGCTGTGTGTTGAAGAGCAAAAAATCAGCCGAGACAAGGCCTGAACCTTCCCCTGTCTCTGCTTCACTTTGCCTTGTTTGACGCCATTCATCTCCACTGACTTTGATCTGGGGAAAACCTCACTTTTCCCCAGCGACACAGACTGATGGCGTTTTGTTAGTGAAAATGTACAGATGTAGTGCTCAGCCGTGCAGCAAATACACGACGGGCCTATGTGTTACAATACAAAATGTGTCGAAAATATACAGGTACGCGATTACAACAAAATTAAATGTACTTTTTTGGGGGGAGTGGGATTCTTAATTTATTACACCAAACAACATATCAAACCCGGTATACATCAATAATAATAATAGCCAGGTACATAATAACGTATTTTCAATAACACTGCTGTAAGTAAGTAAAGCCATCTACTTGAGTGTTTTAAATTATTCCCAATGTTACTTCCCAATGTAAGATTTTTTTGACGGTCCCTTTTAACAGTAAACTTGATTTATATTACAGTTTAGTTAATTGAATTCTACTTTATCCCACCCAAGCTGAAATATAGCAAACATACATTTATTGTACAATATCTATTGCAACAGATGGATTTTCTTAAATAACTGCATTTTCAACAATGTCCTCATTGTCAAAAGATAAACAGCAAAACAACATTATTGGAAATTGATGGCATAGTGATTTACTTTGTCTGTGTCTATCTCTACCCTTTTCTCTATATTTACATATAGAGAAATGCAATGTATGTCTATTTGGTGTGATTGGAGAGGTGCTGACTGACTGACTGTCCATCTATCTATCCCTGTGCCTGTTTGTCTATCTATCTATCTATCTATCTATCTATCTATCTATCTATCTATCTATCTATCTATCTATCTATCTATCTATCTATTAAAACGGAGAAAAGCAACACAAATGATTAAAAACTACAATGACCTTTATTTGATCAACAATAGTGACAAAAACAAACAGAGAGACAAACAGAAAAAAAAAATCAAACTGTATCCCTTTCATTTTTCAGCTCTCACTTTCCATCATTAAAACGTGTCCAGTTTTCTGCAGTGAAGATGGTAAAACATTTTTCATTTTCTTCAGTGGGATTTTTGGTTTCCAGAAGCTGTCTGTGCAACCTGGTCATCTGACATCAAAGAAAAAAAAAACATTACATGGTCATCATCAAGTTCAATTTGATTGAATTGTGAATAGTAAAAAAAAAACATAGTTCTGACCTGTGCTATATCTTGTTCTGCTGCTGCCATCTGCTCATTGGCTGTGCCTCTAGGATTATGGTGTCTTTCCTGTATCATCTCTGCACATACACGGATCTGTCGCTGCAGCTCACTGACGGATCTGCTGGGTTTACAGGTCCAAAATTACAAGGGGGAACTGAATTTTCAAGTGTTTTGCTGCGGCCTGTAGGATCCTGGTCTGTGTCTTAAAGAATGACTCATAAGTCAATAGGTATCTTATCATTGTTACCAGAAATCATATGGCTCTTTCAAATATATTGTTTATTATTTAGTAAAAGCACAATGTAGTCCCCAAAGAACAAAGAAACTGATCTGTTTCACTTGTTTGACCTCTATTTGTCCAGTAGGTGTCTCTAGGTTTCTATGGCTCAAAAGCTGACAGAGCATTGAGGGAGTAGTCTGTTTTTGTGATGACACAATTGATTTTGTATGTAGTTCAAATGTATTTTGAACGTCTCAGACAGGCTTTTATTTCAATAATTAAGTACTAGTGCAAAAATACCAGGTATTTTAAAGCCAAGCAGGATTTATGGTGAAAATAACATCTGCCTGAATTTCCTGTGTTAATCTGTATGTGTCTCAGGCAGTTGACAGACACCGTTGATGTTGGCAGTGGTGTCATATATCAGATACTAACTCTTCTTTGAACATGTATAATATAAAAACACGACTAAAGGCATCTAGGTTTTGCTGGTTATTCTCTCTCAACAATGCACTAGGCTCTTATAGTAGAGAATCCCTGCTCATTCTGTGAAGAAAGATCATCCAGGACTAAAAAATTACATGTTTTAGTTTCATGAACCCAATGTTTTAATATCTGTATCATTTTTTTAGAATTATGTATATTTATTTCTGTAACTTGGTCACAGGGGCAACAGTCTCCACGACTGACACGCAAATCCCACTGCTCCATACTGCCAGCCTCCCTGTGGGTGGTGAGTCCACTGGAAGTTATGTGGGTCTGCATGGCGCTATGACTTGATCACCTCTGGTGGATTAGAACCTGAAGCCTTGCAGACCCCAAGTCCACTTCCTTAACCACCAGATTGCGGAAATTCTGTAGACGTGAATTCTTAGATGTTGTTTGTTTTAAACAGTGTTACCTGGTTTCATTATACTTTGGGATCCAAAGGGAGGATGTCTGACCCTGTGAAGAATCACTGCTGTCCTCATCATCATCCTTTATACCGGCACTTGTCTCCTAGAACAAATATTGGACTCAACAAATGGTCAAGTATAAACTTCCAAGTACTTTAAATGTCAAGAGTCAACAACAACACGGTTTCCGGTTAAAAACCAACCCAGAAGCTTTAGATTGATGAATCTCTCTGGTCAGTTTTAATCTATTGTTTCAGTTGGGTTTTCCAAAGAGACAGAATTAATACTCTACTGCCTCCCCGTGGTAATCAACTAGAAGTGTAGTCGACCGAGCCTCACCTCTCGCATTTTCTCTTTGTCATTCATCTTTTTCTGCCTGTACTCAGACATCTTTCTCTCTTGTACGACCTTGGCGTTTGTTCTCCACTTTGAAAGAACCACTTGGTCTCTAAAGGAGAGTCAAATAACAATACATTTTAATAGACTGTTGCGGAAAATGGTGGTTTCTCACGGAAGGAAGGGGCGTCTGAAAAAATTGATTGTTCCTCTGGTCTTTACGTAGTGGACACCGTATTGATCCTTACAAGACAGCTTGTGGAGCAACAGCCTGTCTTTTTCTGATATTTCCTCTGTTCATTCAAAGAAACAGGGCTGATTATTTGGAATTTTATTATTTTTTAATTGGAATTCCAAAAGCTAGGAATCAAAGAAAGGGATCAGAGCTGTTCCTACTTCATCCTCTGTTCCTGAATGGCCTGTCTCTCCTTTGTCTCCTTTGTTACAGTCTGGCTCCTCTCTTCTGGCCTCTTCCAGTGATGAGGGCCAGACAGTTGGAGCTCAGGAACCATGCTGGCCTTGGATGTGGGTTTTTTTCTAGGAAATAAATTGAAAGAAGCACTTTAGATTTTATTGAACTCCCGGGTACCAGTCGTGGAGGCATCACCTTGGGAGATTTTTGATTCTTTGGCCTCTGCTGGAGGAATTCTCATTGAAATTTCGGTTGAAACCGTGCTGTTACTTGCTGTTACTCAACCAACTAGGCACTACAGTGTTCAGGATCCTAAACAATGCCAAACCTGCGCAAACTAAGGCCCGGGGGGCAAATTTGGCCCAAATGACATTTTAATCTGGCCCGCCAAACTATTATCATTTAGATTGAGATGGTTTGGACATGTTCAGAGGAGGGACAGTGGATATATAGAAGAATGTTCCTTCTAAACTACTAACCATAATATCATTGTTATTCTGCCTTCTCCCTGCAATACTAATATTTTCCTAATAGAAAGGACAGAAAAGGCTCAAATCATTTCAGCACTTGAGCTTCTGTACATGGGTTTTACCTTACAGTAATTCACACTATATCTACTACGTGCCAGCTTTTAGTATCCAATATTGCCCCACAGTCAAAACATTTGCCCAGGGCTGATCTAAAATCTTAATAATTTCAGCTCTATTTGCAAGACATTAGAAAACACAAGTGATTCATTAAATTTTTGGGCCACTAAGTAATGGCCAGAAATGTCCAAAGAGTGCATTTTCAGTTACATATTTAATTGTATATTGTGCATAGTTGGAATAAATTATTTTATAATTGTTTTAAATAAAAAAAAAACATATTTTAATTTAAAGGATTGCAGGGCCTTGCATTGATTGTGGTTTAGTTCCCAGTCATAGCCAAAATGCAATGGTACTACAGGACAGGAATTTATACTTTCAAAGCATCGCTAGAAACACCAAATCAATAAAATCTAATCTAAACTCTTCTTTATTCACATGGACATGTCATTCTACTTACCTTTTACTAACAGGGCACGGACCTATCTTTGGAGATTTATCACTCTGCTCCATCAAACTCAGCTCTGCTTGTTCCAGAAGTATCATCTTGTTTTTTAATTCTTTGAACTTCTCCAGCTCCTCTTCATCATGCTCCTCCATACTAGACACCATCAGTTCTGACAGCTGAAGCTTCTCCACTGCTGGCATCTCTACAAATTGAAAATTGAATCGCAAACAGAACTGTGTGTAGAAAAATCTGGAAATCTGACATAGTAAAACCTGGACATGTGATTTTGTGGCGCACAGATGGCCAAAGTTTAGATCTGTGAGAATTTGGTCTTTCATTAATAACATTATAGAGTAATCTATCTATCTATCTATCTATCTATCTATCTATCTAATAGTGCTGGTCAGATATAATTAAATTAAATAAACATATCACTGCTATTTCAATGGAATTATATATCACAGGTGTCAAACTAAGGGCCGGGAGCCCTAATCTGGCCCGCAGTATAAATATATTTGACCCTTAAGATCAGATCAAACGTGTATTACAGTCTCATGATTACATAGAAACTATATTATGATGGGATTTGTCTTACTAGCAATGTGTGGATGAACAGGGTTGGGAAGAAAACTAAACTTTATGACAGTAACGGGGGTCGTAAAGTGACAGAAGCGCCGCGTGAGGAGCAAAAACACATAGCATTTGTGTGTAATAATACTAATAATAACGAGGTGTCATGTGATTCCATGCATTATGACTTAAAGGTTAAAATGCCTTCAGCCTTCCCTACACTATCTATTGGGGAATTGCTGGCATTAGAGTGAAAAGGCAAGTAGAATGATGATATAATTCAATAGTATAATTTGGTTGGCGGGCCAGATTTATGTGATAAATGGGCCGCATCTGGTCCCCGAGCCTTAGTTTGCCCGGGTCTGTTAAAGAGAAGTTCAAAAGGCTAGAGTTGAGAGATTATGTATGTGGAGAGAAGGGAAAACATATACATTTCCAATAATTGTCAGCCCTGATGTATGGATATGAATGGTGCATATTCAGATCCGCTCCTCTCCTATCCAGCCCTGTGTCCAGAGGAGTATTTCCCTTAGAGAACACAACCCTGTCTTTGTTAATAACCTTGTACGCAGCGGGGAGATAAACGGTCTGATTGAAGGTTTGGGCTCTGCTCATTGTGAAGCACCAGCCTCTCCTGTGGAGGGCTGTCTCGGGCTTGTCATCGTGATTACCTCCAGACAGCGCTCAGTGACAGAGCGCTCCTGTTCTGAGGCCACGGGTTATTGATCATTCTCATCTGGCTAAAAATATTTTAGCGCTTGGAACAGAGGGGTGAAAAAAAAAGGGTCCTCGTCTGTGCGGCGCATGGCGTCTCCAAGGGAACAAGAGTCACACCAGTGGAGCAGTACCAGGGTGAGGATCTATTTTTGGGGCCCAGACATCCAATCTTAAGAGGGAAAAACAGACAGCTACGACACATTTGAATACTGAACAACCAGCTGCTATACAGGTCAAAGTCAGGTGTCGCTGTTTTACCTGGAGGCGGTGCGGCCATGTGAACTTGTCTCTGTGCCATAATGCTCCTCAGATACTGGAGGATGCCCTGGACCCCCTGGTCTATTATGTCTTTTGGAGGGAAAGTGATGGGGCAGTTTCTCAGGTTCAAACCTTTGAGTGTGATCAAATATCCTGTAAACAAAATAACAGTAGTTCACCACCAATTACTGTAGCTTCTCAATATTATAGAACAATAAACAAGGACTATTTAGAGCAGGAGTCGACCGCAATGGGTCGGGGGCAGATTGATGGAGTTTGTGTGAACTAAAATGACATGTGTTAATATCAAGCATAACAGCTAACATTAGTATAGCCTTTGCAGTGTCATCTATAGGAGAAATATGGATATTGCAGAGAAAAGGCAGAAGCAAACAAATTATCTGGAACAGGAAAGCAAACTTCTTGTCATTGTGATCCACAACACACAACATAATCTGCTTTTAACCCATCACCAAAGTGAACACTGGGCACACAGGGAGCAGTGGGTGGGGACGCTGCCATGGTTAGAGGACTTTGGTGGTAACTTGGCAGCTGGTGGACTTGAACCTTAAGCATCCCACACCTAAATCCGTTTCCTTAGTCACTAAGCCACCACAGCTCCAGTGGTGTTGGGTATATAGTTCGGAATAGACAGATAGATAGATGGATGGATAGATGGATAGATAGATCTATCTACAGCAGTTCTTCCCAATCTTTTTCTGTTATGCCCCCCTAGCAAGAAGAAAACAATTCGTGCCCCCCACCCCACCACCCACTCTCCGCTGCAACTATAAATAACAGCATTTGTCTATACAATAGTTCTAGGTACACCTCTGCATAACATCGCATCCCTGTTAAAAATAAGAGATATAGTTCAACTTACAAGGATGTGCAATTACACTTTATTGTAGTACGGCGGAAAAAAAGCATGTTCCCCAGGGTCACACGTGCCCCCCTCAGCATCGCACAGCGCCCTCCCACGGGGGCCCGCCCCACAGTTTGAAAACCCCTGATTTACAGTATAATATATCTTTAATATATCCATCTATACTATCATATTATAATTTGGACTTATTTGGTGTCTTATCCGGGCCCCGGCTTTAGTTTGCTGATGCCTGATTTAGAAAATGACAGAATGGCATTTGCCTTTTATTTTTTTTCAACCAAAAATCAGAAGTTGATTCTCCAAGACAGCTAAAAGAAGGTCAATGTCATGGATGTTCTTACGTGTTCTTTTCTTAAACCCTGTTGATTTTCACCTCCAAGTGGCCTCTATGTGGAAATGCCTGCATAGATTTTTTATTTCCTGTGCGGTCGAGACAGTGACTGAATAAATGCAGCGGAAAATGTCACTTCAACTAAGGCTGGGATCCACTGGAAGTCAATAAGCAGTGGAGGGACATGGAAGCAGAGCTTCTGAATGATAATGGGATTAACTGCTCAAGAGGCGGAACCACTTTCTTATTGAAGGCTTCTGGAAAAATCCACCTGACCATTCCTGTGCCAGGCCCGAATGACATCTAAAGCAGATTTTCCCAACCTGTCCTCAACCACGGCACCTTTGTCCCATTAGAAACATCCCACTGTCAAACTAACACTTGTGTAATCTACATTTGTCCTAAAATACAATAATCTTCTCCTCATTCTAATTTACTCTTTATTTACTGACTCAGTGTGAAACCTGGACCTGATTAGTTGAACACACGCTGTTGTACTAACAGATATTAAAGAAAGACGATCATCAACAGCTCTTAGTTTCTCATTGTGCTTTTTTTTTTTTAAACAACCATGTGCTGCCACCTGCTGTTATTTATTTGTTATGCGCTGTCGGAAATTGAATGTCTATAGTTGCCTGCAGCTGACGTTTGCTTGGGAATTAATACAATTTTATTTATTTACTTTACAATTTTTGTATTATTGTGTAAATAGAACTCCAGTCTTTTCTGGTTTTAGTTTGGTGTAATTATGTATTTTCATAGCAGGGAATATTAATTTTATTAGCAGGGAATATTTAATCACTTTTACAAATGAGAAGCAAAGCAAAAGCAAACTGGTTTGTATCCACTTGATGAAAGTGTGTATTAAACCATTGTAATGTAATATAATTTGCAGCTATGTTTTACTTATTTCATTTTATAAAGAAATCGCCTAAATTGTTATAATAACATGTCAGAGTAAAACACACAAAAAGAGAAAAACAGCTTTCACAGGGATGATGCAGGATTAAGTGTTAGATTGAGGTTCTCTTTAAGAGAGAGAAGGATGGACAGGATCAGGAATGAGGTGATTAGAAAGACAACAACGGCAGGACGGTTTGGAGAAAAAAAGCTAGAGGAGCCAGATTGAGATGGGTTGGAAATGTTCAGAGGAGGGACCGTGGATACATTGGTAGAAGAATGATCCTAGAGATGGAGCTACCAGGTAGGAGACAAAGAGGAGATGGATTGATGCAGTGAGGGAGGACATGGAGGTAGTTGGAGTTAGAGTTGAGGATACAAAGGACAAGGGGAGATGTTGACTCCTTGTGGCAACAGCTGAAAAAGGGAGATGAAAATGCAGGGTTAGGTGTAACCTACAGCGTCAACTGACAACAACGTACCCATTTCTGCAGGCAATTCTGAGATTGGATTCCCTTCTAACAGCAGTGTTTTCAGGGACCTACGTTGAACAAATTAAAATATATTAGTCAAATGCAAAGAATGTGTTTGGAGACACAGATGTTAAATACTCAAATAGAATCTCCATGACAGTATTTGTGTTATAGTTTTGTGGTAAATGAATTATTAAAAAAGAGATCATCCTTCATGTGCTGAGCATCAAAAATCGACAGATTTTTGTAAAAGTACTGGCAAATGTCTCCTACCTGTGGAAACCTATCGTTGCTGGAAGCGATTTGATAAGGTTATTTCTAAGGTCCAGCCACTGCAGGTGTGGCAAGTGGATAAACATGGACTCTGGAAGACTGGATATATGGTTACCTTCAAGATACAAATACTGAAGAGGAGACAGTGAACAATTTTTAGAAAAAGACAATCCAGGAACAAACTGGACAAAATCATCGAACTTACATCATTAATGGTTGGAATAATAGTCAGTACCATAATACCATTAATTTCATTTACCATTTACAGCTTATTTGTCCATTTATTGAATTCAAAATTAGTCCAAAATATAGTGTCAATCCAGGACTTTTTTGCACACTTAAATGCAATGCATGGAATTTCAATCAGAACTGCATCTCTGGGAGAAATGTATTTTCAAGTTCCCTGTGTAACAATAAAAATATTATATATACGCATTTAGAGGACAATAGCGTGTCCCCTTATGTAATAAACTGTATGATCCTTACAGAGAGTCCTTTTCAAAATAAGCTAACTTAATGATTTAAAGTCAATTAAAAACACAGAGACAACATAAACAAATCGTTTTATCTTTTATATTTAGTAGGTCCTTGCGTCCTCTGTGTATGTGCTGCTGGAGCAGTGACACTAACAGGTCACCGTCGAGAAATTAAAGTTAATAACAAAAGATTAATGGCCTTTTTGCTTTCCCAGTCTGAATGCTGCTTCACTGCTGCGATTGGCCTGACCTACATAAACTGAGCAGAGCTGCCATTAATGTGATCAGCAAAGACCATTAATGTGATCATTCAAAGTCCAACGGATGGATCAGCCATCAGACCTGCGGCGAATTTCTGTACAAACCAGGAGGAAACTGACCTTAAGGCTGCCGTTTGTCAAAATATCTGCTGAAACACCGTCCAACTGTGTTTTGCTCAGACATAACGTCTCTCTCACGCTGCCTCCGGACAACTCCTGTGGCTCAACATCCTCAGGCAGTAAGTGGGCTGTTGTGTGTAGTTTGGCAACACAGCTCCCAAAGACAGGCCTTAGCTTCAGGTCCGAGAGGTCCTCCTTCATCAGATTCGTCTCCATCGTCTCTTCCACAAGGGAAGACATGGTTGAAGCAACGTAGCTGGGCAGGGATGTTGTTTAATGGATAATAGGACCCGTACGTATGTAGTCCAATTTATAGCTGAGAATCAAAAGAAAATGTGATATATTGGGAATGAAAATCATCACAATGCATTTTGCCTGAGACACATGGGTTGCCTTTCATTTGAAGCTATGGCTGTTAGTTCAGAAAACGAACTTAAACTACAGGTAATTGAATAATTCTTTAAACTGGCGTCTTTATTTTCTTAAGCAACTTGAGCTTTTCTTGAATCAAAGTTATTTTTTTATATATTTTTTAATACAATCAAGCTACATATTTTTTATGTTAAATGTGGGTTGGTTACTTTTATTATTCCTGATTTACTGTAGGGTTTGTTGAACTTATAGCTACATTGGAATTCATTATTTATTACTTTTAGTAATATTATATAATGAGACAGATTGACAGATGAGGTCAGACAGGAGTCTCCAAGGACGATCTGTAGTTAGTGAGTAGGCAGCAGCTAGAACAGAACCTAGAGAGGTGGAGGTTTGGACTAGATGGAAGAGGAATGAAGGTCAGATGTAGCAAAAAAAAAGAGTACGTAAAAGGGAGAAGTGGAATGGAGAATACCAGGAGCAGAGGTGGACAAGGAGCAGGAGTTTGGATACTGAGGGTAAACTGTTCAGACCAATGGAGACTGTGGAAGAGAGGAGAAAAATAGAGTACAGTCAGGATGGAACAACTGAAGAAGAGAGTCAGGAGTGATCTATGATAGAAGAGTCAGCTAAGGTGAAGGGAGAGGTTTACAGGACAGTTGTGAGACCAGCCATGACGGATGGATTAGAGACACTAGGAATAGGTAGAAGACAGGAGACAGAGCTGGAGAGGAGTTAAAGATGCTGAGATTATCTTTAGGAGAGACAAGGATGGACAGGGTCAGGAATGAGGTGATTAGAGGGACAACACAGACAGGAAGGTTTGGAGAAAAAGCAAGAGAAGCCAGATTGAGATGGTTTGGACATGTCTAGAGGAGGGACAGTGGATACATTGGTAGAAGAATGATCCTAGAGATGTTGCTACCAGGTAGGAGACAAAGAGGAGATGCAGTGAGGGAGGACATGGAGGTAGTTGGAGTCAGAGTAGAAGATACTGAGAACAGGGGGAGATGGAAAGTGCAGTATAACAGTGGTTATCAACTGGTGGGTCCCAATCAAAATGTAGGTCGCGGACCCGTTCTGAATTGGTCGCGAACAGCAGGTCAAAAATCGAAATAATGTGAATCAGCTGTTGAGCAGGTGTTTTATTTTAGAAAATCTCTTATTTTGAAAGGCTCACTCTGCTGAATAAAATGATGTTAAAAGAAGTGATTTTTCTTTTTATAAAATGAATTTGCTTGGTTTGAATTCTATAAGTGGGTCGTGACTTAATGACCACAGGAATCTATGGGTCCCAGAGTGAGACCAGTTGAGAACCACTGCTGTAGAATGTAGTCATAGTCTGTCAACAAGCCTAACATACAAGTTAACATTAACACAAACTTGGCAGCTACACAATGATTCACGCAAACTAAAATTTACACCTCTATTTCCATACCTGTGAACCGACTGGAGACCTCTCCGACACATATATACATATATAGGAAACACAAGTCAAAACATCCTGCTAAATTGGAGCTAGCTACACCGCTTCCGTATCCATGGTGACCAAATAAACAGTTTCCGTCCACGTGCAAGGTTTAGAGGATGGGCACGTGATCACCCAGCGGAGACAGACTTGGTCTGGTGGGACTGGTCACGTGATAAAAAAAAACGCTCAATACTATGAAACGTCACAATTGAGATGCAGACAGTAGCGTAGACAGTCTTTTCCAATGACGTCTCCTTCGTCCTGTCACTGACTCCCTCATCTGCTGAAGACCCTGTGTTGACCCTGTGCAGCAGTGACCTGGACTGAGGACAGCAGCAGCAACTGCCCCGGTTTGAGGCCACACTGTTTGGCAACTGCTGTTTCTCTCGCGTTTTGTTGTGCATGACAATGCGTGTAATAAAGAGCTGCCTCCACTACAGTCACTGATCGGTCTGTCGCTGCTCCAAAAAGTAAAACTAATTTAAATAGGTACAAATTCCGTTTTAAGACTTTCAAAATAAACTAAAGTAACCCGGTGAAAAAAAAAACATTATGGAAAGGCTTCTCATAAAAGGAATACACCACTGTATCAATACTTGAAGTTTAGTTTAGTTTCCTGACCAAATGCCATCAGGTGAATCGGCCTCTTTTGGGGTTAGGGTTGACCCCAATAAGGATGTAATGTTTGTTTTTAAAAATTTGTTTCCCAGGCATTTACATACTGATCAATAAACACTGGGCTGAATTTTGACAAGTAACATTTTTATGTTTAATTTTTTAGCTGATTTTTTTTTAATTTTTATAGATAAATGTTTTGGTATACACTTACAAGGAATAAAAGATTCAACGATTCAAGGAAGCTTTATTGTTATTACAACACATGATGAACGATATATATATAGTATACCCTGTTCCCGAGGCAAAGGAGAGGTGAGAGGGAGAAGAAAGAGAGAAGAGAAGAAAAGAGAAAAGAAGAGGAAGAGGACAGACAGATGAAAGCAGACAGATGATAGATTTATTATAGCTTTAGTCTTTATTAGGTTGTCCTTCCCTATATCATATTATCATATTTTATATTACGTTATATTACTCACCCAGAAGATTTCGGAACACCCCTTTAAGTGATTAAACTTTACTTAATGCGTTTTTTTATTTTGGGAGTGAAAGAGCAGTTGACTTCCGGTTTGTATATTTTTAGTAACTACGTGACACTTGACGCAGCTGAGCTCGCGTTCTCAGTCTCGACAAACACAAGTCTGTTGTTTGTTGCTGGAAGCTACGAGAGACACCTGAGCAACACCGGCGACTACATCAACCTCCAGCGGCAACTTAATGACCAGTTTGTTATTTTTTTACTCCAATTTGCGCCTCCTGTCCAATCCTGCTGCGTCCGCGTTCCTGGCGAATGCTTTTCCTCATTTGTCAGACTTCAACTCGCGGAGCTCATTCCCCAGGAAGATAAAAAAAAAAAACGGATGAAGAATTAGGCTAAAAGTAAAGGGAAACCGCGACAACACGGGGGGCAAAAAGACATGTGTGGTTTCTTCACGTTTTGTCTTCTGAAGAGCGAGTCCAACACGAAGCTGTAGTTTCTCTCCAAGAGGCGAGGAATGCGAGCTGAGCATCAATGTTTCACTGGGGCAAGTGGAAGAAGAGGATGGGGGCCAACAGTTCCTCAAAGAGACCAGTGTTCGATGAAAAGGAAGATGGTGAGTGCTGCAAAAGTCTTCTCACTCAGCAGGAAAGCAGGGACAACTCGCGTGTGCAGTCGCTGCTGCAACAGAAAAGCAGTTGTTTCACGTGCAGGCGTAGATTTATAGATAAGTAGAGACAGAGAAGTTGTAAAAGTTTGTGTCACACCTTCATTTCCCTCTGCTTCTCACTGATTTAGTTCTATAATTTATCTGTGTTTCTGACTGATGTGTCTACTCTTTGTCTCTTTCTGGAATTTTACCAAATTGTCTTTTTTGTATTTTTTTATAAATGGATTTGACTTGGTCACAGTAGAGGAACCCACTTTCTCTTTTCAAAATAAGAGAATTAGCAAAATTAAGTAAATAAAACATCTAGCAACTCACCCCCCATGAGATGAATTTCTCATTGCTCTATCTTAGCATTACTATTGCAACGGCACATCATCAGTAGGGCAAAACTAACCTATCTCACTATGTTCTAAACCCAGCCTCGCTATAACAAATTCTGTTACTCTATGATAGGAAGAGCCAACATTGAAGGATGTCATGATGCACCTAAATCATTTAGAAAATATAAAATATAAAAAATAGGTACAATTACTTCATTAAAATATACAGCAAATTTTTCACCCTGATGAGATCAATTGCTCATTGCTCTATCTTAGCATTAGTAATGCAACGGCACATCATCAGTAGGGCAAAACTAACCTATCTCACTATGTTCTAAACAACGCTTGGTGAATTCTGTTTCTCTATGGTAGGAAGAGCCAACATTGAAAGATGTCATGATGCGCTTGAATTATTTAGAAAATAAGGAAAATAGTTAAAATTACTTATGCTAATTCTTCACCCCAATGAGATCAATTGCTCATTGCTCTATCTTAGCATTAGTAATGCAACGACACATCACCAGTAGGGTAAAACTAACCTATCTCACTAGGGTTAAAACCCTTCCTAGCTAATGGTAGTTGAACAACGCTTGGTAAATTCTGCTTGAAGAGGCACCATTGAAGGATGTCATGATGGACGTGAATTTTTTTAGGAAAATTGCTTAACAAAACTTAGTTCTGCAGTGGCTGGAATTCTCACCTGCAACTCCTAACAATGACAAGCACCATCCTCCAGCGGTCTATGCTCCAGATTGCCTGCAGTAAATTGGTAGCTTTCAGAATGTGAGGTTTTCTTATTCTGATGTCTGACAGTAGGTGTCGTTGAAACCACCTGACACAAACAAACCGTGTTCTTGTGTGAGTCTCTGATTGTAGATCCTCCGTTGTGGGATTGTTTTCTTCCCAACAATGTAGATGATTTATTCCACTCCTTTTTTTTACCCACCTCCTTTGTACAATCACCTTCGTTTTGTAGTGGAGCGTTTTAAAAGCGTTGCACCACATAAACATGGCAGATATTTATGCTGCGGTCGTTTGTCTGTTCTTGAAGTCATTTTACCTGTTGTCTCACTATAAAATACATTTATTGCTTTAGTCACAACTCCCAGATTTCAAGTCTTTTCCTGGAGGTTTTTTTCATTTACTTGATGGAAAAACCTGATATATGGAGATGTTTACTGTGTTTTATGGGAACACAATTGCAAAAAGCAAAACCAGGCTTTTATATACACATTATATTTACAGCACACAACAACTAATGCTAATCTAAATGGGTACAGTCACCATCTTCTGTGTCATCTCCCGTAAGTTGACAGTGATGCAGTGCAATATGAATACCAGGGGATGATCACAGAGGATTCTCCTTACGCGCTGGTCATCGACAGACTGAAGGTTGTAATGATCCCTGGGATCGATGAATGTCATTTTAATCTGGACTGGCTGTGTTTGCTCTAATCATCACCCAATCATCGGAGAGAAAAGTGCAGGGCCATCAAAAGCAGCCGAATACTGCACATTAATTCATAAATGGACCCTTTGAAACATGATCTGTTTGAAGAGGGAGAATTAATTACTCGTTTAGGCCGAGATGAGTGTCTGCATGGAAGTAAGGTTAATTCACTAGATCTTGTCAGTGTGTGGGGAAAATTAGACTCTCAGAAGTCAACCCAGTGAGTTTTTTTTTTTTTTTTTTTATCCCTGATTTACTGCAGAATCCCTCTCTCCTCAGAGCCACAGCATCAACAGTGCTGGCCATTTCACAGCAAAACTTGAGCAAATGAGGTCATTGCACTGCAGGGAGATAGTCATATGGTCCATGTGGGTCTGTGTGTAAATATGAGTGCAAAAACAGTTAGTGACACACAGAGTTAGTTACGTCTTTGAGATTAATTTTCTCGAAAAGGTTTCAGGGATTTTTTACTGTATTGTCATGCTTTGCATACAAATAAAATGTAAGGTGGTAAAGTCCTCTGAATAGAAATATGCTGCGGAAAGTCACCTAGAACCACCCGGGATGAAGAATGAGATGAGAACATAGCTTTTATAGTATATTGTAAAGCACATGAGTCAACCTGGCCTGTAGTGTATTTATGTTTAGCCCCCAAGATGACATGTTGGAAGGGTTTAAGCATACAAATGAACTGGAGGGGATTAATGCGTCTTGTAGTGTCTCACAAGGTAAATCCTCGTGATGGATCAGACAAAGAGGGGCTCATCAGACCCCTTGTGATGACAAACACTCAGTCCGAGACGTATTTGTGACCTAGACTTGCGTTATCGGAGCCCCATCCTGGAGCCAGGCCTAGGATTGGGTGGGAACCCCGACCACCCAATCCCGACTGGACCACCATTCTGGCAATGGGGACATAGAATGTCACCTCAATGTAGGGAAAAGAGCCTGAGCTTGGGCGGGAGGTTGAGCAATACTGGTTAGATGTAGTCTGGCTGGCCTCCACGCAACTTTGAGCTCTGAGCCCCAACTTCTTCATAGAGGCTGGACTCTGGTGTGGCTCGCAATGAGAGGTGTTGGACTTCTCCCCACTAAGTGAGATATTCACCTACTGCGAGTCAGGAATAGGACTGATGTTTGACCCTACCATGTAATGCCAGTGTACTTTTCTTGTAGGCACTTAAGTACTTTACGGTACTCCTCCCAGGGGTTCTATTATCCTGTTCGGGAACCTCATTGCCAATGTGACCTACAACTGTGCCACCTAGAAGGGTGTGATTGGAAGAATGGCCTTCCTTATCGGAACCTGGGTGGTGTTCTGTTATTGGATTTCCGTGCTAGGTATGGAAATCTCTGGGTGTCCCTACTCTGACTGTTGTCTCTGCAACCTGGCTGCGAAAGCGGACCAAGATGGATGTATGTTTTTTTAAATATAATTTCAGAATCATTTCTTATATTTAGCTTTAGTTCTCCCAGATTAAATATTTAAAGAAAACTTAAGTTTGTTACCACATGAAAAATGAAAACATAAGGAACTGCCATTAATTATTTTATAAAATATATATATTTTTTTATATTACATTGCCCCTATTTTTTTTATTCTGGCCAAACAATATTAATGAACATAATTAAGGACAGTTCAGTGCTTTATGTACGTTACAGTAATGCTTGGTGCAATTGGTGGCCTAGTGGTAAAGGAAGCACACTTGGGTTTGCAAGGCCCCGGTTCGAATCCCCCCTACTCCCAAGTTACTGCTGAGGTGCGCTGAGCATGGTATCGTCCCCACACACTGTTCCCCGGGTAATCATAGCTGCTCACTGTTCACTTTGGTGATTAGTTAAATATGGAAGTCGTTGTGTGCTGTGGTACGAATCACAATGTCACAATGACAAGGAGTTTGCTTCCTTTTCCTTAATTGTGAGTGAAGCTATGACATTTGGCGGTAAAGACGACAGGTTGAAGCAAAAGAAAGTGGCTAGCAAAGCACCTATTTTCTTGGTACAATTTATTTATTTTATGATCAGAAAAAAATGTGTTCTCAGTTGAAGTGTGTATTTGTTTAATCGCCATGAATGTGCTCTTGACACCTGTCTCTGTCATGACCAGTGAACCTCTTCTCTACATTTCACAGTGCACTGAATGAGACTGTTTACGTGACCATGGGTTTTTTTTTATTATGAAGTGCTGATTCCACACACTATATGAAAACACTTCTTCTCTTTCACCTTGTTCATCATCCTAAGAACTGTTCAGTTCTGATAACAGTCTGAGTAATGGTGCCCTGTGCTGAGGATGCTGAGGCTTAAGATTTCTCTTGCTGCCTGT
>JAFBJS010017644.1:112219-132846 GCA_016785265.1 Paraplagusia blochii | reverse complement strand
CATCAATACAAACACATTTTGTCATTCTTGCAGGAGTCTCCAGCTCCAGCGGTGGTTATGGCATGTCCGGCGGATATGGTGGCAGCATATCTGGTGGTTATGGTGGCAGTATGTCTGGTGGTTATGGTGGCAGCCTGTCTGGTGGTTATGGTGGCAGCATCAAGTCCTCTGTCGCAACCAGCTCCAGCAGCAGCAGCAGGAGATTGTTGTAAGAAAGGAGAGCAGTCCCTCCTCATCTTCACAAACTTTTGATATTCAAATATTATTTCCCCCACTGGTTTACACTGCCAACACATTACATCTATATGAATACTCAAAAGTTTTTGAAGAAGAAAACTGGCAATTTACAATCAAATGCCAGATAAGTTAGCAAGGCAGTTTTTGGATCTCCAAAAAAGGAAACAAGGTGTCTTGTGAGAGAAAAGTATCAAGTGCATTTTTACGTTTTTGCCATACTGTTTCCTGATTAGTTTTACCAAACCTTGCCTTCCGAGTTAAAACCACGTTGCAACCAGATTTATTTTGTCTACACCATGTTACCAATCCCCAATGAAATAAATCTGAGAACAAAAAAATTCAGGACTCAGTGTTATTATTGTTGCGTAAAGTAAGAGAAAAAGTATTTCTAGCTCTGAAAATAACTTGAAGTGTTGGAAGAAATCACATAGGAAACTGTGAAAAAGTTTTCCTTGGGAAATGTCTTCCACTTATCCAAGAGGTGTCTTTCAGTAAATGGACAGGCAAAGGCAGGCCCAAAGTAAAGACAGCTGCAGTGTGGCCCTTACTTACAACTAGGGTTTTCTACAGATTACCTACCCTAGACTACTCCAAAATTAAAGCCCCACTAAGAAGCCTCATGTCCACCGACTGTTTTACTTGTTCTACTATTACTGACAAAGTAATTTCTGTCCTGACAAAGTTGTTTATTAAAGGTCCTGTACTTGTCACAACGCCCATAACGTCACTATGGGGTGATGGAGGACACCTCAGACACTGAAGTTTGGGTATTGCTGTTGCAGTGCTCAACAAGTGACCAGAAAATACTTGATTTGATTGGCCCCTAACTTCATCAGCCCCTTCCTCATTGTTACATTGCGATAACGAAACACACAACGAATTGTGACCTCTGCCTTTAACCCATCACCAAAGTGAACAGTGTGCAACTCTCAGCGCCCAAGGAGCTGAGTGGAGACGGCCATGCCATGCCTAGTGGACCTCAGATATAACTTGGCGGTAGGGGTTTCGAACCAGGGGCTTTAACCATTACGCCACCAACTTACCCCCAATTTTTTTATTTTTATTTTATTTTAAAAACATTTGATTGAATGCAACGATATGACCACCCCCTCATCGTGGATTACTCTCTCATCAGGGAGTTCTATAAGACAGGACAAATCCAGAGAAGGCAAACTAATTTAGGAAGTGTTGGACTTCCTAAATTAGTGTTGGACAGTTGGACTCTTTATGCCCTTCATGCTGCTTTCCTGCTGACTGTTCCTCACAGCTGGAGGCAAAGCTGGTCATGAACAGCAGCGACTAGGGCAGCGACTCCAGTGTGATGACAGTCCAGCACTAGATCAGTACTCCTGATCTCTGTGGTAAACTGTTGGTTCAGTGGTTCTTAACCTTATTGGAGCGACCGAACCCCACCAGTCTCATATGTGCATTCCCCGAACCCTACTTTAGTAGGGTGAGTTGGTGTGTCTTGACCTCTGCGGTGTCTTGACCTCTCTGGTAGAGGCTCCACCAAACCCCTGAGACCAACTCACTGAACCCCTAGGGTTCGTTTGAACACAGGTTAAAAACCACTGTGTTGGTTGTAGGTTCTCTGTGACTTAAAAACTCTTGACAACGACATTAGTTTCTTCTTTCTGCTTCAGATACCTGTTCATACCACCGTTTCCAAACCTTTGGAACTTTATTCCACCAAAATTATTTGTCCCTTAACTGCTTGTTTTCTCACCCGTCCTGCAACTTCAATTATTTTGGATTGTTTTCTTACACATGAAGTGCCTTTTAGTATCCTTTGAGTCCAAAAGAGTAGTATGTAACAGTATGATTAGGAATCATAACGGAAGGCAGTGGTTCTTAACCTGGGTTCGATCGAACCCTAGGGGTTCGGTGAGTCAGTCTCAGGGGTTCAGTGGAGCCTCTGCTGCGCAGGTCAAGACACACCGACTCACCCTACTGAAGTAGGGTTCGGTGAATGCACATATGAAACTGGTGGGGTTTGGTAGCTCCAACAAGGTTAAGAAATAATCACAGCAGACAGATATTTTTATACAGGAGCTTCACAAGGTGGCAGTGGTGTGCCATTTTGGAATGCATCATTCCTTCAACAGCCGCGCTGCACCCACGCCTGGCCCCTTATCAGCTACACAGACAAAACAATTCACAGAATGTTGAACTCTTTCTTTTCTTTCCTTCAACATGCAGGTTCATCTTGCTTGGACCACACGCTGGGCTCAAACTTTCTTACAGCAATCAAGTCACATTGAATTCTCCTTGCTTTTTTCTTTATATCATAGACTTTCAATGACCAAGAGGCCCAGTTTAACCATCATGCTCAACACTTATGTGACATAAGATATTGGCATATCGGATTAGCAAAAGGCGAATATCAGACAATTTACTATCAACATATTTGTCCACAATAACAGTAGTATCACAATACACGGATTCATGATAGAAGCATAAAAATTCCCAAAGAATATTTAAATTAAAACATGTCAAACAAAAAATTCCATCTCTTCTACAGAGTTTGGTCTTTTAGCCACTGCATTCTTCTCCCTCCCTCCTGATTTGATCAGTGTGCAGTGTGTAGACACCTCCAATCCTTGGTGCAGCCTCAGAGACACTCCCAACACTATCACTCATTCATACAGTAATACGTGGCATGGTGAGGATTTCTTTCAGTGAAGAATTTGTTTAAAATGAGTGTATGATTGTCGGCCCCAGTTTAATGTCCACATACCAGAATATTAAATATTGTGATATATTTTAGCACAGTTAGCAGTGGTGGCCTAGTGGTTAAGAGAATGAATTTGGGTCCGCAAGGCTTCAGGTTCAAATTCACCACCTGCCAGGTTGCTACTGATGAGTTCTCAGAGCATAGCACCTTCCCAACACATATAAATGTTGTGGGCTCACCACACAATATGGTGCAATGTGATTTGGGTAGCACCAGCTGCCCCTGCAACATACAGACAAAGATAAATGAATTAATATTGGTACGTCAAATAATTGCACAATATTGACTAAAGGGTATTTAGCTCTCAAAAGCATTAAACCATATAAATCCACAGTTGGTTTTTAATTATGATGTTTGTATTTTTTAAAGTGATGTGTTTCCTAAGCAGAGCAATGTTTTGATTTTGCCTTTATAATAAAGATATAATTAAAAAAATTATTCAATAACAACAAACCTTGTACAAAAATAAGTTTGCAATTCTCTGCGACTTTACAGACAAAAAAATGCAAGTTATTTTATTATCTTTACCTGTAGATAGATAAGGAAGGGAGGGTCTAGAAGTGCATGCAAGGTATTGCGAACCTGTCAAACCCATGTCTTTGTCCTAAGACATCCGTCCCAATAATGGAATTTTGAATGTGCATTTAATCTGCCAGGTTCATGTACTTTGCAGCTCAGGGCACTGGCAGTTCCCTGGGATTAATTTTTTTTTAGCGTCAGAGCTAATAATTTGGTCTGAGACATAATTAAAAGTGAGCACATACCTAATGTTGAGGCTTGACACGTTCACGTTTCCATTAAACCAGTTGGATTACTAAGCACACAACAGGAAATGCATATTTTCATAAGAGGATGACTCGATTTTGCTAAAGAAAACAAAAAACATGTCAAAGTTGAATGCTTGTTTAGTGACAATAACTTTTTTTATTTTTCACATTTCAAGGAAGTTTTGTTTTCTAATTTGCTCTACAGTCTCACTTACTTCGACGTCCAACTAACTTCAGTTGATGTGAACTTTGTATGGTTTTGTCAATAATTGCACAATTTAAGATATATTATTTTTAAGTGAACATACATTTTGCCAGCACGCTGATCATAAGATTATGATCAAAGCATCAAAACCACTACTACAATTATATGCTGATGACACAAATCTCTCTTTCTTAGCTTTCCATCACTGTGTTAAACTGTCGAAGTGATCATATTGGAGCATGAGACCAGTGAAGATAGACTGTCCTAATAAATGCTGCATGCACAAGAAATGGTCCAGCACTTTACATAGAATGCATTTATTTTAAGCATGACCATGAATATGGGCAGCAGTGGTGGCTTAGCTGTTAAGGTAACCGACTTTGATCGAAGGCTCTGAGCATAGCAACGGCCCACATAAACTCCAGTTGGAACAAGATGAATGTAGATCAAGACCAAATGAATGGCTGATTTAGTAATAAAATATGTTCAGTGTTTGAGGTTTAATTTTGGAGGATTGCTAAATAAAAGTACGGTACGCTTTTATTTAGCATGACATGACATGACAGATGTCAGGAAAGGTGGTTAACTGAGGCTTACCATGAAGCTGTTGAATAAAGATGCCATTTCAGAGTGGCCCCACTATTTGTCCCCCTTATGGCATTTGTAGCATGTGGCATATTAATCCCCATTTTATGTGCCAAAAGTAACGCTCCTTTTTCCTATAAGCCTATCATGCATCAAGGTGTGTCCTCGCTTATCTGCTAACAATTCCTCCCTACCTGTTCTACTGGCTACTCCTGTCACTCAGACCACTGGGGTGTAGAGGTGAGGATGGACAACAATAATCAGAGTACAGGTGAGAAGGGGCTGAAAAGGTCCCTCCCTCCGACGCAGCTTAAGCATTAAAGCGGGCAAGTGTCTGGAGTTAGCCACCCAGAGGGATTCGGCTCTGCAAGTTGCTCATCTCTTGTTCTCCTCCAATCAGCAACTCATCTCAGCCAAAATGAAGTCTTACTCGGTATCTGGCTACAGCAGCTCCAGCAGGAGGTCAGCGGCTCCAGTAAGCAGCTACACCATCACAAAAAGATCCAGCTATGGTGTTGGATCTGGAATGGGTAGCTCTGCCGGTAGTCTCTATGGTTTCAGTTCTGCTTCTGCTTACGGCGGGGGTTTTGGTGCCAGCCAAGCTGGTGGTTTCATGAGACCCACCATCACAGCTGTCCAGGTCAACGACAGCCTGCTGGCCCCTCTGAACCTGGCGATTGACCCTGCAATCCAGGCTGTCCGCATCAAGGAGAAGGATCAGATCAAGGGTCTCAACAACCGCTTCGCCTCTTTCATTGACAAGGTAGGTTTTCTTTTTGCCCATTTTTTTTAACAACCCCATGATGAGTTAGAGGCCTTTGATATCAACTACATCACTTTTATGGGGCCCAAAGGTAATGTCTAAGTCATGTGTGTGAAACTTCAGGGTTCTCACCTTGGGGAAGTTTGAATTTTAATCAGTGTAGTTGTGTAGTAGTCATGCAGGAAGGAATAGCGCTGTGCAATGTCATTTGGCAATCGTTAAGACTGCTGCTGTCACAACCCAAAAACGGATAAGCTGGGGAAAATAGATGAATTGACTAAAAGTCTTGGACTCCATGGTTTGAGGTTAAGTCCTTCTGCCTCCTTATTCTACTTTACACCTTGTTGTGATTCACACCACAGCGCACAACGAAATTTGGCCTCTGCCTTTAACCCATCATCAAAGTGAGCAGCGGGCAGCTTTTGAGCGCCCGGGGAGCTGTGTGTGGGAACGATACCATGCTCAGTGCACCTCACCAGTAACTTGGCGGTAGGGGGACTCAAAACGGGGACCTTGCAGATAAAGGAATCTAAGTACATCAGCAGACTTAGATCTGATTGAAGTAGTTTTGGAGCAAGACATGTCATGATGAGTATTTGGTAAGACTAGGGTGTGGCAACTCAGATATGCAGTTATCTTTCCAGTCATGCAGATAAGGGTGAAGCATTCTTAAGTCACAAATGACCAACCACACCCATTGCTCTGTAAAAAAAAAAAAAATCACTATTTGTACATTTTTACCATAATTGAAGGATTATAAGATCATCTAAATTTCTCTAACTGTTTCCATAGGTCCGTTTCTTGGAGCAACAGAACAAGATGCTGGAGACCAAGTGGACCCTCCTGCAGGACCAGACCGTCACACGCTCCAACATTGATGGCATGTTCGAGAACTACATTGCCAACCTTCGCAGACAGCTTGATGGGCTGGGCAATGAGAAAGTCAAACTGGATAGTGAACTGAGGAACATGCAGGTTGTTGTTGAGGACTTCAAGAAGAAGTGAGTTCTGGTATAAAAAGTCAAACAGCAACAGTATGACGACGTAGGGCAATGGTCTTACAGAGTATTTTGTGCTGTGACAGGTACGAGGATGAAATCAACAAACGTGCAGGAGCTGAGAACGAGTTTGTTCTGCTGAAAAAGGTACAGTGATGGTTGATATTGATATTGATATTGTTTAACAGGATTTGAAGTTTTGAAAAATGCCTTAACACTGATATAACACTTTATGTTTTGACACATTTTCCTACTAGGATGTTGACGCTTCCTTCATGAGCAAGGTTGACCTGGAAGCCAGGGTTGATTGTCTTCAAGATGAAATCAACTTCCTCAGGGCTGTCTATGATGCTGTATGTACCAAAATACTGTCGATCTTATTTAATAAAAAAATGTATAAACAACAATGTAAGGTCCAGTGCCATCACCGAAAGGCTCAGCTCTGTGTAATTTGAGTGCCAGTTGCGGTATATTAGCTGCCCCTTCGACCAACAAATTCATAAGCTGATGAGGATGAATGAATAAATATACAATGTAGGACAAAATGATCAACTATTCCATATTTGATACTGTAGGAGCTCCGTGAGCTGCAGAGCCAAATCAAGGACACATCGGTCATTGTGGAGATGGACAACAGCCGCAACCTGGACATGGACTCCATCGTGGCTGAAGTTCGCGCTCAGTATGAAGAGATTGCCAACAGAAGCAAAGCAGAGGCCGAGCAGTGGTACAAACAGAAGGTAAGATTAACGGACAACTAATTGTTAACATTTTACTTGAAACAAGCCTTCATTTCCTCCTCATTCACACATTTTAAAAATTGTATTCAACAGTTCGAGGACATACAGTCTTCAGCTGGACAGTATGGTGAAGACCTGCGTACAACCAAGGCTGAGATCGCTGAGCTTAAACGCATGATTACTCGTCTCCAGAATGAAATTGAGGCTGTTAAGGGACAGGTATATTGGTAGAGCTGCTATGGTGGTGTTTTTTTTTTAAACAACTACGGCGCTAATATTGCAATAAAATCTTTCACAGAGGGCCAACATTGAGGCTGAAATCTTAAAGGCTGAGGAGCATGGTGAGCATGCAGTGAAGCATGCCAATATCCGCATCAGGGAACTGGAAGAAGCTCTGCAGAGAGCTAAGCAGGACATGGCCCGCCAGGTGCGCGAATACCAGGAGCTGATGAACGTTAAACTGGCTCTGGACATTGAAATTGCCACCTACAGAAAACTGCTGGAAGGAGAGGAGAGCAGGTCAGTAGTGGGGGGTTGAATATTTTTAAATATTGGCTGTCATGGTCAAGTTTGAATCAGGTATTGACTGTGTTTCATGACATCCTTAGACTCGCCAGTGGAGGCGCCAGTGCCATCATCCACATGCAGCAGAGCTCTTCTGGTATGAGTCACACATTATTTACATATGCTACATCGTGAGATCACATTAATGCATCAATAGAAACATCTTCTGTCAATTTTGCAGGAGTCTCCAGCTCCAGTGGTGGATATGGCATGTCCGTCAGTTATGGTGGCAATACTTCCACTGGTTACGCTAGTAGCGTTTCTGGTGCTTATAGCAGCAGCATGAAGTCTTAAGTCACAACCAGCTCCAGCAGCATCAGCAAAAACGTCTAGAGAAAGGAGTTTCCGGGCACCCTCAGAAACTTGTGAGAATGAGGGTTGCCTCGGTTGCCCCAGCTACTTCATAGCACTTCAAGAGAAATTTAAAAAAGCTTCTCAAAAAGAAAAAGGCAATAAGAATTAAATCTCATATATATTTTGGATTATGTTTTCTTTTACACTTTTTTATACTGTTCACTTATTAATTTTGCCCTACCTTGCCAAGATTTACAAGATCAACAATGTTGCAACAAAAAAAAAAATTTTCCCCTAAAATAAATCCGAGATCCATGCTTTCAACTTCCCTGTGTCATTATTACACAAGCAAGACGATAAGATATTCTTATTTTGAAATATCCCGAGATATAACAAACACAGCAGGCTGAAATTTTTATACAAGGGTTTCACATGGTGCCAGTGGTGTACCACGTCACACCTCAATCAACAGTGTGCTTGTACATAACACATATAAATGACAGGACATATGGTCACAAAGGTCTTATTGGTACTCTAAAAGACACAATTTTAGTACATTTTTGGAGTTTTTTTTTCAGATTTTGTGGTTTTTCGTCCCATGTTGATGATGTGGAGATGTAGCACCAACTACACCAACACCAACTTGGTTGCGAACGGAAAAGTTTATTGCAAAGAAGTACAGCATCGTATCTGGCACCTAGATCTGCCTGGAGGAACCCTGGCTGATGACCTATAGATGCATTATATAGAATAAACATTCCAAACTTTTTGTTTCCAGGCACAACCCATGGTATGTTCAGGTCACGTCTGCGGTACGTCAAGCTAGTGGAAACAAGTAGCTATAGTAAACTGTTTGCAACAGATACAAAACACCAGAGGAAACAAATGAATGTAAGCATCAGACACTGCATATTATTTTTCGATCCCGACTTTTCCACCATCTGCAGATTTGTTTTTTTTTTTTGGTCTGAACCTTGGCCTCAAGCATTTTCTTAAAGCAACCAACAATTCTCAAAAAAATGTCAATGTTAAGGACCAAGACCCAATTGCAATACAAGGGAACCTCTCTTCAGGTGGAGCAGGTTTATATATGACGTGCATACATGTCAAATGGGTTCATTACACATTTTAGAGATCACAACTGGGTCTTAATCTCGGTAACTGTGTTTTTTTAATTGTAGTTTAAAATAGCAATAATTTCATGTACCATGCAGGTTGGCACAAACATTTGAATGATATTTTAATAAGGCCTATACACAGGGACCAGTATAAAACAATTAAATGAATGCCGGGATGAAAAACTTTAAATCCCGGTAAAAGATGAGCTATTTTTTGGGATTTGATTTTTATCATTTTCAGGAAAAATATTAAACCCTAATCACAACAGATTCAACAATACTATCAACTGCAAATAGCAAATGTCCACATTGGTTAGCAAGTGCTAAACCTGTCTTTTTTACTGTTATGCAACAAGATGTTGCTAAAATGAGTCTCTCCTGATTCGTCCTATGAGCTCTGTCTTTCGACACCTCCCCTAATCAGTGCCGACCTCAGACACTCCCCAGATAGTGTTGTTCATTCACACTAAGCGCCATCGTGTGGAGGATTGCAGTAAGTGTTTTGCCAGAAAATCTGTTAATAAAGAGTTTATGTTTCTTGTTCAAACACTGATATTTGTGCCAGTTTTTATGGCGTACACTATTATAAATTTTATTATCGTGTGAATATTTTTGCACATCATTGAGATTGAGGGTGCTACTGGCAGCCTGGTAGTTAAGAAAGGGTTAAGGAAACGGCCTTGGGTCTGCAAGGCTCCAGGTTAAAATCCACCAATTGCAAGGTTGCCATTAAGGTGCTCTAAGCACCATCCACTGTGGTCATCACCCATGGGAAGTCTCACAGTATGGTATGTTGTGATTTGGGGGTGCAGGATGTGTCCCATGTGACCTGATTAACGGATAAACAGATGAAGATTAATGGATGGACACAAGTAATTTTATTTTCCACACCCTTACATTCTTAACCTGAAAGAATGGACTGTCAAGAAATGCATAGAAAGTCTCTCAAACGCATGTCTTTGTCCTGAGATATTTGTCCCACTGATTATATTTTAACTGTAGTGACACTGGATTGAATTTCTTAGTTTCAAGAGCAAATGATTTGGTCCGAGTCACCAGTAAATGTAAGCGAGCAACAAAGGTGGAGGCTTGAGACATTTATGTTTTCACCAAACCAGTTGGATTACTATGCACAAACAAGATTTTTTTTGAAGAGAAAGAGCGGATCCTACAAATAAAGGCAATATGGGAGAATAAAGCACAGAAAATGTACACGTTTTATTCAGAATTAATGGTTTATAGTTTGTTACTAAGTTGTGGAATTTAATTTTTTGTTTAGTGAGTTTTTAGAATTTACTCACTTCTCTCATTTCAGAGGGATTTAGATTTGTATTTTTTAATCCCCACTATAGTCTAGTGTAGTTTGTTTGTTTTCATCCACTTATCCATTACTGGGTCGCGGGGGCAGCAGTCTCCACAACTGCAACCCAAATCACATTGCACCATAGGGTCCCCACCTGCAGGTGGTGAGCCCACTGGAAGTCTACCGCCCTAACCAGGATTTTGCCCAGAACTTGCCCAGGAGGTGAACCCTGGAGTTACACACCAAAGACAGAGACATTGCTTCTGGGCAATTTTCTTAAAGCAACCAACAGATCTCATAAAAATGTCCATGTTATGGACCAAGACCCAATTGCAGCACAAGGGAGCCTCTCTTCAGGTGAAGCAGGTTTATATATGACTAGTGTTGGGACTTACATGTTACTTGTAATGCCGTGTAACTTTTTTGTGTTTTTAAAGTAAAGTAACTAGTTATTAGTTACTTTTATAATTTAGTAACTAGTAACTTTTTCAGAGCAGTAACTAGTAAAGTAATACGTTACTTGGTGGCCTAGTTGTTAAGGAAAAGGTGAGGGCTACTTAACAACTGACCGTTCAGGTTCGAATCCACCAACTGCCAAGTACCGTAATTTATGAACTATAAGCCACAACTTTTGTCACACAATTTCACCCCTGCGGCTTATGCAGCTAATGTATGCATTTTTTGCTCAAGTGTCCTTGGCGCAAGTAAGACAGGTCGTGTCAAGACCGGCAAGTCACAACCGGCAATAAGCACCATAGAAGAAGAAGTTTAACGTATGGTAACACACTTTGTACATGAATAAAATTAGCATAAACTGACCCTCAACATGGAAAATGCAAAAAGAAAAGCATATAAAGCAGCTTTCAAGTTAAAAGCAATCGAGCTGGAGGAAGATGAAGACAGCTCTCAGTGACTTTTACCAGTAGGCCTATATTTTTGCCCTGTTAGCGTTCTGCTAACATGTGTTTTTTGCTGTTGCTGCGTCTTGGTGACTTTTACCTTTGTGTGTTTTTTAATCTACCTGTTAGCGCTGTGTTACTTGTGTTGCTGCAGTGTTTTTTTTGCTGTGTTACTTGTGTTGCCATTTCCCCATGTTTGTTAATTATTAAAACATTGAAAACTCTTTCTGTGTACCGTCTCTCTTTGTAAATATCTCACGTTTCAACGTGGGCTTATAGTCAGACGCGGGTTATGTATGTACAAAATGTTTTTTCCTTTAAAAAATGTATTGGGTGTGGCTTATAGTCAGGTGCGGGTTATAGTCCGGGTATTACTGTAACCAATGAGGTGCACAGGGCATGGCATCGTCCCCACACACTGCTACTTGTGCGCCTTAAAGCTGCCCATTGTTCACATGACAAGGAGTTTGCATTTCTTTCCTTTTGTCAACATGAGATTATGTCTTTACAACGACTGCTATGATTCTATCCTGATGACACAACTGCTTCCATTATGACCTATCACCAGTTTGTTCTGTCCCCAGGCAGAAAATAACACAAATACCCAGCAGGACAGACCGTCCCACCAGTCTTCATGATTCATTGTGGACTCACACCGTCGATATTATAATGGTAATCAATCTGAAATATAAAACCAGTAAAGATACCTGTAAGTCCTTTCTTTTGTGTGATAACGTTGTTATCTACTGGCCACTATTGTAACAATCATTTACAGTGTACGTCTTTGAAAACACCACCAAACACTCCTTGAAACAGCATAGGTCAAACTTTATTTCACATTTACTACCAAAAAATTAAAAGCTTCATATATTATATAAAAAGTATGAGTTGACATCGCTGATAGATGCCTCATGATGCTAATAAACGCAAAAAGATTCCTGACGAGAGTAACAATGTCAGAGCATTGCTGAATAAACCCATGGTATGTTTTATAATAGGTATGTGTAGTCTGCACTGACAGGTGGGAGGAAGAGTGTTGAAATGGGGAATACTATGCTAACTCGTTTGCAACTATGCACGGACAGCATTTAATGCCATTTGTAGTTTGAGTTGTAAGGTGTCATTCACACCTTACAACTTGACTTTCTTCTTTGGCCAGTCCAGCTGCAGGGTGTGTCCTCACTTATCTGTTGACAATCCCTCGCCACCTGTTGTACTGGCTGCTCATGTCACTCAGACCCCTGGAGGCGTGAAGGTGAGGATGGACAGCAATAGTGAGAGTACAGGTACAAGGGACTGGGAAGGTCCCTCCCCCTGAGCTCAAGCATAAAAGCCGGCAGGAGTGTGGAGTTAGCCACTCAGAGGAAATCAGCTCTCCAAGTTGCTCATCTCCTGTTCTCCTCCACTCAAGAGTCAGCAACCCACCTCAGCCAAAATGAAGTCTTACTCAGTATCTGGCTACAGCAGCTCCAGCAGGAGGTCAGCGGCTCCAGTCAGCAGCTACACCGTCACAAAAAGAACCAGCTATGGTGTTGGATCTGGAATGGGTGGCTCCGGCTATGGCTTCAGTTCTGCTTCTGCCTATGGTGGTGGTTTTGGTGCCAGCCAAGCTGGTGGTTTCGTGGCAGCCCCCATCACAGCTGTCCAGGTCAACCAGAGCCTGCTGGCCCCTCTGAACCTGGCGATTGACCCCACAATCCAGACTATCCGCACCCAGGAGAAGGAGCAGATCAAGGGTCTCAACAACCGCTTTGCCTCCTTTATTGATAAGGTAGGTTCTTTTTACAACTTTTTACAACTACCCCATGATCTTGGTCTATACTGTGATCACACCTAATCTTGACTAGTGCTGTCTGTCAGCTTTGCATCTTCCATTAGTATCTATGTATTCCTACTTACTTACTTTCTTTTGGTTGGATGTTTTATCATCCAGTAACCATACTTTACCGGAGTATGCAGACTCTAGCAAAGCAGTTTTCATCTGTGATTAGATAAAGTTTGGCGTGGCTGATCAGATTCGAAGATTATGCCACTGACTTACCCTTAGCACATGCTTAATCTGTAACTCAGCTTAGTAATATATGTTCTTAAAAAGACAATGTTCTTCTAAATTTTCAAAATGTTTTTCAAAATGTTCTGACCATAAGAACATGTTTTTCTTAATGACAATAACAATCCTATTAACAAGTTCAATTGTGACCAGTATGGACACTGCAGACTAATTGTCAATTTACAATACCAAAACTACATTTTCTTTTGGTTGTAGTACTTCAATATTTTGAGCTTAATACTGAATTAGCCCTTCTCTTTCCTCATCCTGCTCCTTCCATATTTCACTATTTTAAAAGAAATAAAGAAATCTATATAAATGGCCATTAATCCAAAGGATCAGACACTTTCTACAGCAAGACATTTCATAATGAGTAATTGTAAAACCTAGGGTGTGACAACTCAGATATGGAGTTATCTCCCCAGTCATGCAGATAAGGGCGAGGTCCTCTGAGTCACAAATGACCCACCACACCCTTGGAATTCCATTGTTCTGTCAAAAGACCCTCCACTATTTTTTTTTCTTAAATGACAAATGAAAATTTATGATTTTAAAAGCACCATGTAAATATCAGAAGCTGTGCTTCCACAGGTCCGTTTCTTGGAGCAACAGAACAAGATGCTGGAGACCAAGTGGAGCCTCCTGCAGGACCAGACTGTGGCACGCTCCAACATTGATGGCATGTTCGAGAACTACATTGCCAACCTTCGCAGACAGCTTGATGGGCTGGGCAACGAGAAAGTCAAACTGGAGAGTGAACTGAGGAACATGCAGGGTCTGGTTGAGGACTTCAAGAGGAAGTGAGTACTGGTATAATAGGTCAAACAGCAATAGGATGAGGAAAAAGCAATGTTCTTACAGGCTGTTTGTGCTGTTACAGGTACGAGGATGAGATCAACAAACGTGCAGCAGCTGAGAATGACTTTGTTCTGCTGAAGAAGGTACAGCAACTGTACAACAAGATTTCCTAGCTAGCTTAGCGTTCTGCAGGTACAATATTTAAACTCTTATAACACGTTCTGATTTGCCACATTTTCCTACCAGGATGTTGATGCTGCCTACATGAACAAGGTTGAGCTGGAAGCCAAGGCCGATGCTCTTCAGGATGAAATCAACTTCCTCAGAGCCGTCTATGAGGCTGTATGTAGCAAAATAACAGATCATTTTTTTTGGGGCAAAATCTTTCTGAACAGAACAACTTTAGGACAGATGATCAACTTTCCCAAATTTGGTTCTGTAGGAGCTCCGTGAGCTGCAGAGCCAAATCAAGGACACATCAGTTATTGTGGAGATGGACAACAGCCGCAACCTGGACATGGACTCCATTGTGGCTGAAGTTCGCGCTCAGTATGAAGATATTGCCAACAAAAGCAAAGCAGAGGCTGAGCAGTGGTACAAACAGAAGGTATGGTGATCGTAGAATATTGGAAACATTTCACTTGAAACAAGTCTTCATTCTCATGATTCCTAAGTTTTAAAATTTTATACAACAGTACGAGGAGATGCAGACCTCAGCTGGACAGTATGGTGATGACCTGCGCACAACAAAGACTGAGATTTCTGAGCTTAACCGCATGATTGCTCGTCTCCAGAATGAAATTGATGCTGTTAAGGCACAGGTATATTGGAAGAGCTGTTCCAATTTTTTTGTTTTCATAAAAGAAGTCATTCCATAACACTCCAATCACTAATTTATGGCAACTTTTAACAGAGGGCCAACCTCGAGGCTCAAATTGCAGAGGCTGAGGAGCGTGGTGAGCTGGCAGTGAAGGATGCCAAGTTCCGCATCAGGGAACTGGAAGAAGCTCTGCAGAGAGCTAAGCAGGACATGGCCCGCCAGGTGCGCGAGTACCAGGAGCTGATGAACGTTAAGCTGGCTCTGGACATTGAAATTGCCACCTACAGAAAACTGCTGGAAGGAGAGGAGAGCAGGTCCGTAGTGGGAATCCGACTTTTTTACATATTGGCTGTCATGTTTTGTATCAGCTACTAACTGTGTTTCATGACATCCCTAGACTCGCCAGCGGAGGCGCCAATGCAATCATCCACATGCAGCAGACCTCGTCAGGTAGGAGTCATACATTATTAATTCATGTCACACTAAGAGATCTCACTGATACATCAATAGAAACACAATTTGTCTTTTTTGTTCTGCAGGAGTCTCCAGCTCCAGCGGTGGGTACGGCATTTCCGGCGGATATGGTGTCTCCATGTCTGGTGGTTATGGTGGCAGCATCAAGTCCTCTGTCACAACCACCAGCAGCAGCAGCAGGAGAATGTTGTAAAGAAAAGAGAGCAGTCCCTCCTCAACTTCAGGAACCATTGAATATCACGGTGCTACGCCAGACAGCTAAACATATCTTTGCATAAATGGTCAACCAAGTACAACCTAAAATCACTGCCAACATTTCACTACAACACAAAGAAAATGGCCATTTTACCCATCAAATGCCAGGTCGTTTGTTTTATCTCTGCACTGACGTCTAAAAAAATATGCAACAAGGAGGAGGGTCAAAACTATGATGGAAAAGTCAATGTCAACCATAGTGTATTCGAATAAGTTTCTGGATAAGTTAGATTAATACGGCAGTTGAAAAATTACACATTTGTATAATGTTACGTGTTTACATTGAAACCTTAATCTGACTTCTATCTGGTTAGTGTTTGTTTTACACTGTTTTTTCCACACTGTTCTCTGATTAGTTTTGACAATTCTTGCCTCCTGAGCTTAAACCATGTCGTAACCAGATTTATTTTGTCGGCAGCGTGTGACCAACTCATGCTACATGTGACATCAAGAACATTCCCTCGAAAATAAATCTGAGAACCAAACCTAAAGTCATGACTCCGTGTCTTTGTTGCACCAAATGAAATAACATCTTATCATAAATTTACAAATTTCTGAATGGATCTTTCACCGCCAGCCTAAAAAAAATCTCAGGGACATGCAAAATATGAATACTACAGGTAAAACGAACCTCATTTGATGCCAGGTTTAGATTAGCTTACATAGCTGATCAACTACACATATTTTTTTATTCTCTACACCTCCATATCCGCAGTTGCAAACCTGTGAGATACATAGCTTTGTCTCACATTAAACCTGTCAAATTTAGTGTAAATCTCTTCTTGTTCTGTTGCCTCGCGACTTTGGAGACAAGCTGTGCCCTTGCGTTGTCTTAAAAATGTAGGTACATACCAGATGTTGAGGCTGGGGACATTCATGTTTCCACCAAACCAGTTGGACTACTATATGCACAACAATGGATGTAATTAATGTTTCACTTCCAGAGAAAGACCAACTCCTGCTACTGCTACAACCATGGGATATATTACAGTAATTATAAGCAATTTAGGCAGGAATTCAATTATTTGTTTTATGAGTTTAACAGTGTTTTTTTCCTCAATTGAATTTAGCCTAGTTATTGGCACACATTCTGACATGCAGGCCACAACTGAACCTAAAAGCTTGGGGGACGGGTAATGTACAGATAGATGGTGGGATCATGTCAACTACGATAAAAGACATTAAGTTTAAATGTTTTTAGCCTTTTCTAAATCAGAAAAAAACCTGATCGGGCCAATTACTGAAGTTGATATGTTGACAGGCATGGGCAGAGTTTTTGACTCAAGGGCCACAATTGGTCCAGAAGAGAAAGTTGGATAATTCATTTGAAGTATGATAAATGACATGTAAAAAAAAAAAAAAAAAAGTATAAAACCAAAACCTGTATTTCTATTACCCTTTATGACATTATTTTAGGGAAACGGCAGGTGTTTAATGATAATATAAATAAATCAGGGACTACAATACAATAATTTATTAAATTGCATTGTCCCCTTTAAATAAAATAAACTTAATTGCTTTTGGTGGGCCGCATTAAAAATCTCTATGGGCTGCATCCGGCCCCCGGGCCTTAGTTTGCCCATGCCTGCTTTGGGCTATAACTGCACAATAATAATAATGAAAAAAATTAGCTGAATGTAAAGTAGTGGTACATACAGGATTGTGTGTAAGTCATTACAATCACATCTTGGATGACTGTATATGCTGATGTTACAACTCTCTTTACCTAAACTTTCCATCAGTTTGTTTTACACTCAGGTAAAACAAGCACAAAAAGGAAACTCCACCCACGTGGTCAAATGTAGACAGTCCAACCAGTTTTTATGCACAATGGATTCACGCCATTGACATGACACGATGATCAATTTTTAGTATTAAACCAGTGAAGATAGACAGCCTTAATAGATGGGGCATGTTCACCTGTCAGAGTAATCTCTTTTTTCCTGAGTGATAACAGTCTTATCTGCTTTCCACTATTGTGACAATCATTAACAGTGTATCACTCTGACAACATGACTAAACACTCCACTCCTTGAAACCGCCTCGGCAGTAACCACACATGCATCCAGGTTGATCTATTACATTTACTTAAAAGGGAAGTCCACTAACAAATAAGACTAATATCAAATGGTCCATTTTAGGAACTACAACCTTTTAAAAAGATCACAACTCTCATGTCCTACGTGTCTCTCACAGTCTCTCACTACTATATTCAAGCTCCTTTTAGAGTAGGCGTCTATTTGAGTATTTAAAACACACCGTGTATGTGTGCAAATTCAATGTGGACCTCCAAGACGGACATAAACCTGCACTTTGTAATTTAAAGAATAAAGTAAAATGTAAAATTGAGAGGAGAGGAAATGGTTTGCCGCAGGTTCTAAAAGCACTACGGGGGGAACAAACACATACCGCATTATATGGCCTTATCATAAATAACCAAGTCAACAACACCTTTAGAGAGGAGAGAAAATATAGAGGTGTGGCAGAACAAACTTTGGTATTGGAAAAAGGCTAGGGGCAGTGTCTACCTTAAATAAATAGTATTTTTCCTGCCTCCAGGGAACTTGTGACATGACGCAACATGAGAACATGGCATTTTCACAGCTGTTAAATCATGTTCTGCGTGGGCGAATCTACATATGTTGGGAGGACAGACAAAAACCAAAGAGCATGGCAGGGGTAAAAAAAAAAAAAAAGTTTAATTCATTTATCTTCATTAGCTAGGTAAGTAGCTAGTGCTACCTCAATCACATTGCACCATATTGTGAACCCTCATGTGGATAGTGAGCCCACAAGAAGATACGTGGGTCCCGATGTTGCAAAGACTGGCAGCTGGTGGATTCAAACCTGAAACTTTGCAGATCCAAGTCTCCTACCTTAGACACTAGGCCAACACTGCCAACAAAATAAAAGTCTCCGACACTCAGATCCCAGCTGGTGAATATCAGCACCTCTGAGCAGGAAGTTGTGCGTAGTGAGCAAAGGTCAAATCATTTAGTGCTTTTCCAAGCAATGATTAAGTCTGTCTGTGTGTGTGTTTGGTTAAACAGTAGTGATAGTAACAATTTTAATGCTATGCTGAGCTCAGCTCGACTTTTATTGGCGGTAAGAACTCACATACTGTACACACTGTAGGCACCTACAGTATTACTACAGTATTCTATCATATTTATATCACTGTATGCTTCCGATGCCAAAGTTTTAGTGGCGTACTTATACAAATTTTTGGAATAATTTCCCTACCCTCTATTTTAAACGTGTTTAACATCCATAACAATATGTTTCAGCCTTTAAAACAGAGGGTAAGAAGATATTGTAGGTAGCAAAAAACTTCAGATAGCTCTATAAATGATTGCTACGGGTAGGTTAATATTATAGGTACTTCAGAACAATGGCACCCACATTTTACGATGCACAGCCAACATAAAAATGAAAAAAAAAAAAAAAAATATATATATATATGAAGGCCAATTCTTAAGTCAGTGCAGCTGCTTTGACAGGGATTGCAGTGATTAGACATATAGTAATATAATATGTATAAAAAATAATAATATATTATATTTTTTTGTCAAATCAAAATATATACTGACCTCTTCTGGATTTTTCTGTATTAATCTGTACTGTACTAGTTAATTAAGAAGATAAAGCAAATGTTATATTTTTTAATTTATATATGTGTCAAAATGAAGGCTCGGGGGCAAATTGCGGTTCAAACAGTAACCTGTACTGCCCATGCTCTTACAGCAGAATTTCTAAACCTGAAGTAAAATATTTTTATTCCACATACAGCACTACGTAGCATATACTTGTTCGCTTTGCCTGCTGCTAATGTCCTGTGCTAACTAGAAAGCATGTTTTCCGCTAGGTGTCAGAACGACTGAACAAGAAGGTTGATGACGTCCGTATAATGCAGATAGTTTAGAGTAAAGTGTTGTTTTTTGTTTTTAAATAAAGGTTAAAGTGAACAGAAAATGTGAATTGTTTGGTCAGACACCCAGCGGACTACAACACTGTCGGTCAAATTTGCAAAGAAGGCAGCGCCCTCAACACAGGATTGCTTCAAAAAAGGAAATTGCCAAGAAAAGTAGTTTTTATTTTGTTACATTTTTTTTCCTTGACCTCCAGTTTGTTATCCAGTTTTCTGTTGCTGATGTGAAACCAGGTGTGTGTGTGTGCAATGTCACAGTACATTACCCAGTGCAGCCGATGGCAGCTGGATGATGGGCTGCTGTGAGTAAGGGCTGCAGTTCGGTGCGCGGCCCCTGCAGCTGATGTGGTTCAGCTCACGTCCAGCGGTCAGCTGCTCTTAAACATGGGGGAGATTTATGGTGATGTCAGCAGAGTTCTGGCTGAGGGAACCAGACCAATTTAAAGCAGTTTTTACCCGTTCAAAGTTTTATTTTGGAGCACCTCACAGATTGTACACGGTTGCGTTAGCTGCAATACCATTGAAATCTCTCTCAAATAAATAGACTTAGATACCAATAAATATATATTTTTGTGGCTCGACAGAAAACAGACAATAATAACGTCGTTCAAGATGTTTTACGCACTTTTTTCTTAATGTCATAATTACCATATATACAAATAGGTTTAATAATTGTAATGGAACAGTTTTTTTCCATTTTCGTTAAGACCTAAAAAGCCGCAGAATGTTTGTTTATTTATTTACATTTTTTCAATGCATTACATTGAAATTTGGGGTTTACACTTGCGGCCTTTCAGTCAGAAAGATTCAATTTCTTAAATTAGATCTAATTGCAAAAAATTTCAATTATGAAAAATTTCTGTTTGGATCAGACCTAGGCAAACTAAGGCCCGGGGGCCATATGAGGCCCATTTGACTTATAAATCTGGCCCGCGAAACTTGTCCAAATAATACTATTATTATACTATTATTATATTATTATATGGGGCTGAGATTTTCTTTGGGGGTAACAAGGATGGACAGGATCAGGAACGAGGTGATTAGAGGAACAACACAGACAGGAAGGTTTGGAGAAAAAGCAAGAGAAGCCAGATT
>JAFBJS010017644.1:35664-87834 GCA_016785265.1 Paraplagusia blochii | reverse complement strand
GACATGTTCAGAGGAGGGACATTGGTAGAAGAATGATCCTAGAGTTGAAGCTACCAGGAAGAAGACGAAGAAGAGATTGATGGATGCAGTGAGGGAGGACATGGAGGTCATTGGAGTTAGAGTTGAAGATACAGAGGACAGGGGGAGATGGAAAATGTTGACTCGCTGTGGCAATCCCTGAAAAAAAGGGACAACCAAAAAGAAGAAGATTCTTTTCCAGACTTTACATAGATATTTTGGTATCGTAAAATGTTTTGGCTGAATATGTGCTCTTTTTTTTTTTTTCTTGCTGTTCTATAATAAATCCAACGATAGCCATGGGAGAAACTCTCTAGAACCTGAACAAAAGGATAATTACTGATTAGCATTTTCCAGCACTGGAGGAACAGGTTGATTCTCCCATCATGGGGGAACGCTGACTCCCCTGTTGCGCCTGCAGACAATATAATTGGCACTGAAAGAGAAATAGATTTTCAAACTCTGTCTGCTCTATGAATAATTCATACCAATGCCCCCGTGAAAACCTCAGTGTCTCTGCATCGCTCGGAGTTTACAGCCTAGTTTGACTTTGATAGTAAAATCTTATGTTTTAAACATATGATGGATGGATTACAGACACTAGCAAAAGGCAGAAGACAGGAGGCATAGCTGAGGGGGAGGAGTTAAAGATGCTGAGGTTCTCTTTAGGATGGACAGGATCAAGAATGAGGTGATTGAAGGGACAACACAGACGGGAAGGTTTGGAGAAAAAGCTAGAGAAGACAGATTGAGATGGTTTGGACATGTTCAGAGGAGGGACAGTGGATATATTGGTAGAAGAATGATCCTAGATATGGAGCTACCAGGTAGGAGACAAAGAGGAGATTGATGGATGCAGTGAGGGAGGACATGGAGGTAGTTAGAGTCAGAGTAGAAGATACAGAGGACAGGAGGAGATGGAAGACATTAAATAGCTGTGGACTTATTACTATTTATACTTTATACATATATAAAATGGCTGGTGCACAAGTGTTTATAAAGCAACTCTGTAACAGTGACACGTCTTCTTGTTTATAATGTATATTTATTTGTTTACAGGTTTTGCAAGAGGAGGAGAAATCCAACAAAGCTACTAAAATTAGCGTAAGTTTAAACATAAAAACAATACAAGTCCACAAATTGGTGGTTTGGAAACCATGAAAAAGAAACATTGTGGTGTCCCCAAATATTTTCATTGCGTCCTCTATTTACTTTATAGAGGACACTCCTCTAAAGTTTTCCATTTGCTGCGTCAGTGTGTCCTACCTCGCGTGAGTTTGACTATATCACAGGATTTTAGAGATTGTCATTGTTGTTAACCTTCAGGTTGTGAAAGTGGCCGGCAGCAACATTTCCCACAAGCTTCGTCTGTCCAGCGTGCGACCGTCAGATGAGGGCACGTACGAATGTCGCGTCATAGACTACAGCAGCACCGCGGCCAAGGACCACCGCGTCCGTGCGTACCTTCACGTGGAGCAGCAGAGAAGTCACAGGTTTGATGTCATCACTCTGCAGGAACATCGAGAACACCAGTCGATTCCTCAGCGTGACACGGGGATTCAAAACCTGAAGAGGAAACCGGAGAAGACTGACTGTAATGACAGCTGCGTACTGTAGAGGGCATAGCCTGCTTATCATTTTATTTGTTCTGTATGTCTGCATGGTGAAGGGATAGGCAGTTACAAACCTGGTGGCAGAGAAGCACAATATTTTGTTTTTTTTTTTATTCTAACTGAACCGGTTAATATCATATATAAATATACAGTATATATATATATACAGGACATACTGTATATATGTATGTATGTATGTATGTATATATATATATATACATACATATATATCAATATATATATATATATATATATATATATATATATGTATATATCAATTTTTTTTAAACACAGAGATTTTGGGTTTTTACGCTGCACGACTAAACCAATTGACATACAGTCATGTATGGATTGTTTACCTTGTCAGCCATTTTGTTGCCACCTTTTTACCAACTCATATGTATATATGAATGTGATATTTACCAGAACAAGTGTCTAATTTTAAAGTCGATGTGACGCCTTGGAAAATACAATAAAATTTAAGTTATTGAAATAACGATGTTTATAGTGATTGTTATTTTTACTTTTCAAAGTGTAAACCTCTATCAGGTTACAAACCAGTGATCACCATCAGGAGTATAAAAAACCGAAAGTAGTTTAAGACTTAAGACTAAACCTTATTGTACAGGACTCTTAAAGTTTGTGATGGTAAGTTTTCATCTGTACCAATAGGAGGTGTAGTTTTCCCGCCATGACCAAGACGAGACAAGAAAAATGGAAACCGGATGCAGCTAATGTATGCATTTTTTTCTAACGAACAGAAAAGGGTTAGGCAGGTGGTGTCGAGGAAGACGCAAGTCACCACCGCCACTAAACACCGTAGAAGAAGAGGAAATTTAACTTACGGTAACGCGCTTTGTACATGAATAAAATTAGCATAAACTGACCCTCAGGGAAAATGCAAAAAGCAAAACATGACGCAAATTTCTTTGTAAATATCTCATGTTTCAACGTGGGCACATGCGGTTTATCGCCAGGTGCGGATTATAATCCGGAAAATACGGTAATAAAGACAGTTGTTGCTAAGGTAGCCAAATTAAATAATTTATATAATAATTATATACATCTGCCTTTCCGCTGCAATGCCAAAATTTCCCCAGTAGATGGCATCATAAAGACTATTAGAAATTTAGCATGTTGAGCATAGAAAAGAGGAGCCTACAGATAGACACCAGAGTTGAAGTAAAAGCTTCAACCTCACCAAGGCTTTTCTCGGTTGCACCCTCCAAATTTTCCATGCCAGTCTTCTACAAAGTGTCTTTTGTTGCGTTGTAACTTTGATTTATGAGTGATGGGTTGGGTGCTACGCACCTTCAAGGTATGGAACATGAAGTGTAAATGCAGAGTAAACATATTAATTCTCAACTGACTCAACGTTGTTTCGACTTCTCTGACGGACGGGGACGTCTCTTTCTATTCTTTAGCTCACACACTGTACAGGTTATTAATATTGTACAACATGAACAAACACAGGATAGGCTGAAATGTTCCGACAAGTGAGGCCAATGTATGACTTTTAAATGTTAAGAATTGTACCGCAAATTTGACCGTAAAGTAAATCACGGTTTTATGTGTTTAATCAATATTTTTTTATTTTTTTTTTTTTTAGGACCAGCCAAACACCTGCCATTTGTTTCATCAAATAAAATCTATGCTTCAGGGGTAGACTTGCCTCAACCAGTAGCAGCAAGTCTTCTCATTCTTGTTTAAAGGCTCCTGTACTTTTACAGTACGCATAATGGACAACTGAGAGAAATGGGTCGTGTAAAAAAAAAAAAAAAATCTAGACAAAAAGCAAAGTTAATTTTTTCTTAGTTTTTACATTGCTTGGTTTCTTTACTTGCACACATGCACATATATACAGTAGACCTGTGGTTATTCGATGCATGTGCATGTGGGTGTGTAATACACAGGGAGGGGTGGAGGGGGGGCAGTGTCTCCTTTAGTCTTGGCTCAAATCTCAGAGACGGCAGTCGTCAAACTCCACGGTGGATTTCAGGACAAGTAACATGTTTTCTGTCTTCTTCTCTCTCCTGGTAGGTAGTAAAATCTTCTGATGAGAATGAGAAAAAAAAATCATAGCGTTACTTTGCTAAATTAAGATTAAAACCCATTTTTGTTGGTAGCATGCTTGTAAATACTGTACGGTTCGAAGGAGAAATGAAAACGCAGGTGTTATCTGCATTTATAACAATAATCCTTTGCGGGTAATTGTGTTGATTGGTTTGTTTGCATCTAAAACAGATGATGAATATGATCAAAGTATGAAGTGCAACGAAAACAATGACAACATTTTTGTACACATGTTACAGGAACCGGTTTTCTAACTATAGGATAGATCCCAGTGTCTGAACAAATACATGTAATTACTACCGCTTCACCTGGACCACACGTGTCAACTTCTCTGATCTACTTGTCGTTCAGGGTTGTCACTTGTTAAGCGCAACGTGCACAGATCTGCGCAGTCGCCACAAAAGGGCATGGATCATAGGTTCATTCACGATTGAGGAGGAAAATCCAGGGCCCTTTCCTTATGTTCTGGGCCAGGTAAGAAAATCATACTTTTATTTTGATACATTTCCCAATATAACAGGACTTATTCTGACCTTTAGTAAAAACTCAACATATCGTTCGCAATATTTATCACTTGTGAGCAAGTCGAGTCAAGTAAGGGCATATTTAGGAACATACCAGATTTACTGCCAACCCTGAAAAGCAGCTGAGCCGTTTCAATCAGAAATGAATAGAGATAAAAGATGAGTAAAAAAATAAATGACACGTCAAGCAGTAAAATAGGATGACAAACATTGTAAAATGACAGTTCTACATTTTGATTTGAGAATAAAATGTGCCTTAAGGGAAAATAAGAGTCTACTGAATATTGATGCCTCAGTGGGAAAAGTTGGGGTCACAGTTAACTCACCAAGAATGATACACTTAAATATAAATGTATCTATAAAATTCTCTTAAATTAACTTCTAATTAAGGTCTGTGGGTCAATTTGGCCCATTGTGTATTTAATATTTGGTCCAAAGGTTCACAACAAATATGTACCGTAATATCCGGACTATAAGCCGCACCCATTACATTTTTCAAAGAAAAACACTTTTTTATTTACATACATACATAAGCCGCACCTGACTATAAGCTGCATGTGCCGCATTCTTTTTGCATTTTCCATGATGAGGGTCAGTTTATGCTAATTTTAGCCATGTACAAAGCGCGTAACCGTACGTTAAACTTCTTCTTCTATGGTGTTTATTGGCGGTTGGTTGGTTATTGGTTATAGCACATGCCTTATTTTATGCTAAATACTTGTAGGCTACTGATAAAGAGACTTGATATGAAACAAATACCATTGATGGGTGATTTATTTCTCATTTCATTTCTTACATATGTGGCAAAAAAGGAAAACGTAGAACATTCATGATGTCATTCTGGCCACCTATTAATTTGACTGTAGCTAACCTGTTTCACATAGCATTATTGTCTTGTTGTTGTATTGTCTTGTATATATTGTACACATATATTCTAACTGAAGAGGATTGTGTCATGTGTAATCATATTTTAGATAAAAATTGACCGCAGCTACCAAGTACACTTCGATCTCTACGGCGAAGGAGTGGACGAGGAGCCCAGGGGAGTCCTGTCCATCCATAAAGAATCTGGCACCATCTATGTCCACAAAGCTGTGGACTATGAAAAGAAGAAGATGCTCAAGGTTGATGTACTGGAGGATTATTACAGTTTCTAAGCTGTTCCCTAACTAATTTCCAGACCTTATCAATCGCTAGATCAAGGGTGCCCAATAGGTAGATCGGAAAGTATCAGTAGATCTCCAAACAATGTTGATAGATCGTGCGCAATAACAAAGTAAAAAGTAGTATAACAAAAAAAAGTAAAATAAATAAGAGTAATTTAAACTAGAGATTCTATTTCAAGATGCTAATCACTGGGCTAGAGTAAGAATAAAATACAGTAGGTATTGAGTCAGACAGTATAACACATGTTGTTCAACAATGTTAATGTAGAGAGAGTACAAATTCCATTTTATATAGAGAAATATATTAAGAGTTTTCATTATTGGTAGATCACTTCAGCCTGGTCACTTCAAAAGTAACTCACCCCTGCTCTAGATCATATCCTTACAAAAAAGCAGTGTCTCTGCCAAAAGAGTGCCACCACCTGGCAGTGATTGTAGCAAGGTCTAATGCCAAAGTTATGTGTTTCATCTTAGCATTCCTGTCTGATCATGTGTATTAGATTGTGGTTATCGTAAGAACGTAAACAGAATTGGAAATAAGTTCGAAATGTTTTTGCACTGACCTAGCATTTAGGGAAGCATACATAGGCTTAGGGTTTGGATCTACCAGCTGCCAGGTTGCCACTGAGGTGCTCTGAACATAGCGTTAGCGCACCCAGGCACTTCAGTGGCAACCTGGCAGCTGATGAATTAGAACCCCAAAACCCTCCAGTCACAAGTCTGGTTGCTTAACCACTTGGCAACCACTGCGCCACCAACATCTAGAATCTTATAAACAAAGTTTTCATGAATTTCAGAATATATGCTTAATGTTAAATATTGGATTTCATCCTACAGCTAACATTTGAGTCCAGAAAACAGGATTTCTCAATCGATACTAACTTAGGCGTCGAGATTTATATAAAAGACATCAACGACAACCCACCACGGTTCCAGAGGGATCTGTATGAAGTCAGAATAAAGGAGGAAGCTGCTCAAGGTAAACACATGTTCATGTTGGCTTTTGTTTAACCCGGGTCGAGCTTCTCTCTCCACAAATGTGTCAATGTTATTTCATCACAGGCTCCCACCTGATGACGGTGTCAGCCTCTGATATTGACCAGAGTGGAACACTGAACTCCACTTTCCACTATGAGATCAGAAACGTGTCTCCAGAAGTTCCTGACACAGAGTTTTTCATTGAAAAATCTGGAGCGATATCTTTTAAGGGATGTTTGGATTATGAAGTAAGCGTTTGCCATAATTTTACATAATCTTTCGATGAACTCATAGGAACATCACGTAAAAAGTAGCCAGTCCTGTTCATCAGAGCACTGCAGTACTCTAGGAAGTAAACTTCCTGTCTTAGGTATACCCTTAGGGTACATGTACTTAAGAAAGAAATATGGGCTAAATCAAGTTTTGTGATATTCAATTTTTTTGTAAAAAAAAAACATGTATTCATAACATATATACAATATATACATTTTTATATGTTAAATATAAATATAATTCAAACAAATGTCCATACATAGCAGTGCTGCTAAGTCATAGAAAAAAACTATTTTACATGTGATAAATGTAGTATACATATGGTTTTTAATATATAGTTAAAAATAATATATTTCACATTTAAATGTTGAAACTAACTACAATAAAAATATATTTAAAAGATATATATTTTACATGCAATTGTTGAATTGTTGAAACTAACCAACAATTTATGTATATATACATATATATCAATATATATGTTAATATAATGTTATTTGTATAGCCTACATTTGTGAATCAATATTTATATATATATTTATATATGTATATTTATACATACATACACAAATATATGTATATATATATTTATAAAGAAATGCATTGTATGTGTATGTATTTGCAAAAACATATAGTGCATGGATGAGTATAGTTAAAAAACAGTCAGGAAAGGTGAGGAATAGATGTGATTATTTTTATTTAACATCTTTAACATCTCTCACTGTGCAAAGGTGGCTGACAAGTATTTGATCCTGGTGGAGGCCGTAGACCACGGAGAAGTGGTCAGTCTGTCCAGTTCAACATCTGTGGTCGTTCACATTGAGGATGGAAACAACCACCTCCCAACCATCACTGCACAGACGGTAAGATGGACCGTAAGATCTGCCAGAGAGACAGACAGATGGACAGAGTTTAGCCGTCAACAGCAGGACATAATACAAAGGAACAAATGGCTAATCAGACTAACGTTCATGTCTTCATAAGATGTATAAGGTCAAAGGTGATCCCAAAATGACAACACAACAGCCGTGGAGTTGGGGAGTTTCCCTTCTCAAAAACCTCTCCATCACTGCGACTTGCTCATCTTGCTGTTACAGTCAATGGCGGGTGGCGCCAATGTTTTCACTGGCATTCACAGCCTCTGCTGCCATCTGCTGGAATAAAATAGTATTACAGATCTGCCACACTTTATTACAGACATCCAACAACAACAATCGTTTATTAGGTGATATTAGATAATTTCCTGCGGTACACATGACGATCTTTCACGGCACACTGGTTGAAATTCACGGTATTAAGAGATAAATGTGAAATAGAGACGGCATAAAGGGCAACAAAGGTGGGATTCATTTACAAGTCCATTTAACTAATGTATGAGGACATAAAGCCAACATATTATTCCTGCTCTAACCCACAGAGTTAGGGAAAAGGTTATTATTGATTAAAATGGCAGGGACCAATAAGTATAGGGACCACTGAGTGACATCTTAGAACAATAAAAAAGTGTGGAGGTAACTTTCATTATAGTTGATGTTTTTTATGACTTTACAGGGCCTAGGGAGGGTAAAGGAGGGTGAGGTTGGGATTTTTCCTCTGCAGCTCCATGTGACAGACAAAGACCTTCGTCACAGCCCTGGCTGGAGAGCTACATACAACATACACGGTGACGAAGACAGTCATTTTACAATCCAAACGGACCCTGACAGCAATGATGGCATCCTAAAAGTAGTAAAGGTAAGTGCAATGTTGCCGTCACAAGCGTACTGGTCAAAATACAGCTATACTGCATTCCATCTGTTGATTGACTGCTTATTTTTCACAGCCGTTAGACTTTGAGGACACCTCACAGATAGAACTGACCATCTCTGTGGACAATGAGGTTCCCTTTTTCTTCTGCCATGTCAACAAAAAGACGTCAACAGGGCTGTGGATGGTTGATAGTGGAAAAGAAAGTGATCCCGGTGGAGGGCGCCCGGACTCTGTCAAAGTCCTTATCAGTGTGGAGGACATCAATGACCCACCAGTGTTCAGTGTTGATGTTAATGAGGCTTACTTGCAGGAAAACATTCCAATAGGAACTTGGGTGGAGAAGTTTACGGCCACCGATCCTGATTCCAGTCATGGAAATGATTTTGTGTAAGTACTTTAGGGTATATTTTATATACACTACATGAAAACAGCATCAGCCTAAGTTCAGGCCATAGTTCTTTTCTGCTGGAGCTCATCACAAAACCCAAAAAAAAAAAAAATACTTGGCCACACGGTGGCAGCGTGGTTAATACCTCTCCTTTACAGCATTGTTCCCCGACCTTTTTTTGTGCCACGGACTGGTTAAATGTCCCTTACTATTTTCACGGACTGGCTGTTAAGTTGTAGCAGAAAAATACCTCACCAGTGTTCTGAAATATTTTCCTACCTATAAAATCTTCCTACCCAGATTAACTGTGCACAGGCACAACAAGGGTTTCTTAAATGCACACAGCCTATAATTTTCTCCTACCAGACTGGGACAAAAAGTTAGAATCTTGTATCAATGACTCTGTGTCTGTCTCTTATACACATCTAGATGTGTATAAGAGACAGGGCGCCAGCTGCCCCTGTGACCCGTCTCAGATGTGTATAAGAGACAGCAATGACCCACCAGTGTTCAGTGTTGATGTTAATGAGGCTTACTTGCAGGAAAACATTCCAATAGGAACTTGGGTGGAGAAGTTTACGGCCACCGATCCTGATTCCAGTCATGGAAATGATTTTGTGTAAGTACTTTAGGGTATATTTTATATACACTGCATGAAAACAGCGTTCAGGCCCTAGTTCTTTTCTGCTGGAGCTCATCACAAAACCAGAATGTAGCAGTGTCATTTGGGTGGCAGTTGTGGAGACTGCTGTCCTTATGACCAAAAACAGTTAAGAGGGGAGTTAAGAGTTAAGGATGAAGATGAATTAATAATTCGACACTTACCAGCTATGTAGATTTCTGACATTACTATCGAAAAAATACTTGGCCACACGGTGGCAGTGTGGGTGGGGACCACTGCTTCACAGCAAAAACAACTACAGCTATGAAGAGTTTATATCAGGTGTATACTGTTATTTGTAGGATACACGTTTATTGAACCAATGTTGAGAAATAATGAAACAGATCTAGTACATACAATACTCTTCTCACCATTAAACTGCTTCAAAAAGCACAGTAAAAAAAAAATTGTTGACTTTTAGTAACTAGTAACATTTAGTACTAGTAATTTTCAACTAGTCCATGGGGGCCACAACACCAGGTTATGTATTTTTCTCATGTTTACACACATTTTCTTAAAGAAGTTTTTTTCCCCTCTAGGTTTATGCTGGTTTATTGCTAATTGTACCTTTTTAATTGAACATATTTATGAATGTAAGTGTGACTGGTCATGTCCTTACCATGTGTTGTCTTGTGTTTGACTGCAGAATTGCTCAATGACTTCTTCAACGACTGTAAACAGAAATCAACAAAACCAATTGATGTATTTTTTTTCTCTTTTTTGTTTTTTCACAGGTATAAAATAGGAAATGACCCAGCTGGCTGGGTGGCTGTTGACCCTCACACAGGGGATATTACAACAGTCAAATCACCAGACAGGGAATCTACTCATGTTATCAATAACATCTACACCCTCCGGCTACATGCAGTTGACAATGGTAAGTCTAGAAACAAAGATATTCCATATTTTTGCAAGTGAAGTTTCCAGATTTTCACAAATAAAAAAAAAATCTTGGACAGGGGAGCCACCAATGACAGGAACGGCGACACTGCACATCCATGTGACTGACCTGAATGACAATACACCACAGCCAGTGGAGAACTACTTGGACGTGTGCACATCTGACCGTCCCACCACTACCAACATCACGGCCATCGACTTGGACGAATACCCTTTCGGAGGTCCTTTTACATTTGAGCTCATAGGGGACGTGACGGGGAAATGGAGTTTGAATCCCTCCCATGGTAAAGACGTTTCCGTCACATAAATATACGTCAACAAAACCTTTAAGTAATAAAAGATATTAAAAAAAAAATTTCATAACACAGGTTACACAAGCGGCTTGATAAAGCACCCCAGCGTCCATGCGGGAGAACACACAATCAATGTGAAGATCTCTGACCTACAGGGAGCCTTTGCCATTTACAATCTCAGTGTGACTGTGTGTGATTGTTCTGTCACCACCAACTGTCACAGTCGCAGAATCACAGCTGCAAACGTTGCTTTTGATGCCATAGGTGTAGTTTTGGCATCACTGATTCTACTCTTGTGTAAGAAAACACTTTTTTATATTTTTTTGCATCAATGTACAGTACATACTAAGCTAGTAACCTAATACAAGTTGAGTTTTGTTGATCCTGCCACACTGACAGCTCTGCTACTGGTGACTGCCGTCTGCTCCTGCAAGAGAAAGTTCATCTCCTTGGAGACAACGTTCGCCGGACAGAGCCTCCTGGAGTCAAACACTGAGAAACTCGGCACAGACTGCGAGGTTTCTATACGCCTTCTTCAAAGGTATTTCTTACAATACACTGTATAACAATATGTATATATTTTTTTTCCCCATACGTAGGTGCTTGAGAGTGTCCTACAAAAGACACCTGAAAAAATATACAGAGAATCTGGTCACAGTGATGGGTCTCAAGCACATTTTTCTCCTAGAGTGGGTGCTATTTAATATACACTTTACTTTTTTATATATAGTAAACAAATGACAGCTCATAATTTTATTGTGAAAATATTTCACAGACTATAAAGAAAAGCATCCCAGACAGATCTGTGTGTGACCCAATGTACAGAGCGGAAGATGAGCTGCTCTTTTTGTTTGACAGTAAACAGGTAAATATGTTATAATCAAGTTATGAATCATTCACCAAGAATATACATTTGATTTTAACTCCCACCCCCATCATCCTATAGGGCACCAGGACCACTGGAGTCAGTCCCTACAACAGCCACCAGGTGGGAGAATTTCCTCCTTTGTGTTGTAAAGTCTTGCAGCAGCTCAAAAAAATATCTGTATGTCATTTTAAGCGTAAAGACATGGAGTTCTTCACTCAGAGGCAAATTAACCTTTTACTGGACGCTGCCTTTGAAGCAACATTGCAACAGGTATGTTGAAGACAGAAAACTTCAGTTCTAACAAAGCCAGGCACGTGAGACAAGCATGTTTTTTTTTCTCCTTACGTCAGAAGTTAACTACTCTTCGGGAGATAGAAGATGAGCTGCTGGACTATGGGCCTCATCTGTATGCAGATGAAAGAGAGCTGGACACCCTTTCAGAGCTAGAGACCATCACAATTTCTGACAATAGTTCCTTGGAGAACGTACTAAGTGAACTTGACCCCAAGTTTAACCAACTGGCTTCCATTTGTCAAAATTAAAAATCCTTTAACAAAGTCAGAAGGAAAAGCTCTGCAGGATTGTGTTGGTGCAGTGCTGCAAAACAACCCAAAGAGATCTGTTTACATTATTTAATAGCAACTTTTAAGCTTCTCCAGTTTTCATATTACAAATAGGGGGAACATAAAGCACAGCCGTCAAGGTAGCATTAAGACCAAACAAACTGGAGATACAGTTGGACAGTATAATATACTTATTTAATACATTCAAAACAAAAGAATCTTGCAGAAATGTTGCTGCACAGCTGTGTTTAAAATAAACAGCTCCCAATTCAAATGAATACAAATCACTTGGGATTATTAAGAAAAAAAAAAAACAAATGTAGGAAAATAGGGAGGTACTTCTTAATTTAGTACAAAAACACTTATTTACAAGAACGAAACATTCAGACCCTTCCACTGCCAACTTTGAGGGATCGTGGGTCAACAGTGTTCTCCTTTCTACGTCCCCGGCCTCTGAAGCCTCTGCCTCGAAGGAAGCGACCGGTGACGCCAAAGGTTTCCATGTTCAACTTCTTCTCTTCTGCCCATGTGGTCCTCCTGGGGGTAACAGTGATGCGTTTAGGGCAAAGAAAAATTATTGCACAGAGAAGCAAACTCACAAGCAAACCTCTTCACCTGGGTTTCAGGTCCGATGAGATGTTGTCGAAGAAGCATTTGGCTTTGTCATAGTATTTGTCAGCAGGAGTCTCCGCCTCTTCTATTTCTGGACTTTCTGGAGTTTTGTCTGACTCTACTTTTTCGACTGTATTAATACACCGAGAAAAAGCACGCGGTAGTCACTTACACTTACCATAAGCACTGAGGGCAGAGCACGGCAAAAGCATTCGTACCTGTGACTTCTTTTCCTTTTGTAAGATCATCTTTGAACTGAGCGTTTGCTGTTTCAAAGTCAAAATCAGAGTCAAACTGCAAAGTCGTGGCCTTTGAGTTTTTGACAATGAGCTGACCTCTGCTTCGGTTCCTGGGTCTGCGACTGCCTGAGTGCAACCATGACAGATTAGCTGTTACTTCTAAACTAGTCACATTAAAAAAAAAAAAAAAAAAAAGGAAATACCGCGTTTACCTTCTTTTTGCCTTTTTTTCTGGCTATCGGTGCTTGGATTCTGACTCTTGGCAGCAGAAGCCTGTGGTGCAGCCCGACCTAAACAGTTGCAAAGTAGACTTGAATGCACTTGTCTTGAGTTAAGAAAAAAAAAACCCCAATAATCTTTCAAATACTAGATGTGAGTGAGAAAAACTTACTGGTAGGGACATTTTCTTTCTGAAGCTGAGAAACATCACGAACAGATTGTTGACTTGAGCGAGCAGGCTGTCTGTTGGGGGGCTGAGTAGAAACCTTGCCCCTCTTCTGGACAGCCGATGCTAACGGCACGGTCTGGACTGCCTGTTCAACCATTGGGCCTCTTCTGGTCGGGATGCCATGAAAACCTGGTACTGGAGAGAGAATTTTGTAGGGATTAACTGCAAATAACATTTACAAGTACTGGTGAGCTGAAGAGTGAGTCGATTTTTCCACTGTACCGAGACCAAGCGCTGCATTGTACTGCTGGTTGAGTAGAGTACTGGCAGCCAACTGGTTGTAGGCGGGCATCATGTCTCTGTAAGGACTCCATCGTGGGTGATATGCTGCAGAGGAACTGCCAATGGAGGACTGCAATCACAACAGTTAGGAAAAAGTATCTTTAGGTACTTACACAAAACGTACAGTACATCTAGGGTGGAGAAAATGTATTTTTACTTGCTGCCATTTTCACACTTCCCCCCTTGTATTAGAGCCAGTGATGGTGGGACTAAATGCACAGTTATCTTATAATTGGTCCAGAAAATAGCGAATTATCAGGGAAATGCTTAAGGGCCTCATCTGGACTAAGAACCAACGTCCAGTGGGTCAGATATTGACCAACAATGTCGTACAACTTTTTTTTGTTCTCACTAACCTGTACAATTGCAGGGTCTAGTGGGAGGCCGTGGTGTGGTTTGGGGGGCTCAGACACAGTGATATCCTTAATGTCACTCCCTCTGAAAATTATGTATTCATAGATTTCATCTTTAGGAGGCACAGGCCTGTTAGTGTGTCTGTCCTCAGTGCCATAGGACTTAACTGTAGAAATAGGATTTAAAAATGAGATTAAAATTAGTTTAAAATGTATTAAAAATTAGGTTAAACTACAAAAAAATCATCGTTGTGTTGATTAAAACGACAGCTGCTATTTTTTTTTTAACCATTACCTTTTGCCAAAGCAACAGTGGACCTTTCCGTGTCTACGGAGGACAATATCCCTTCATAACGAATCTGCGCCTTGGATAGCAAACTTATTTTGCTGCCGATGTAAGGGGTACCTGCTCCAGTGTTCATTTTTTTTTAAAGTGTAAGTCTTCGAATCTTCGGCAAAGAAAACATCACACCTCAACAGCTCTTCGGTATTATATATAATTAACTCACACCTGTGCGATTTATAAGTTTGGCGTTGATGCTGCGCTCACCTGTGCTTGATCTGGGGTTAGATTGTTTTGTTTGACTGCGTATCCCGTCTGAGTGTGTGCGGCATAGACTGACAAGGAGGAAATCGCTCCAAACCCTTAAAAAAATAAAACGCTAAAGGCCTTTCTAACACTTGTTTAAAATAAATATACGCTACTATATAAATTATTAATACAATTTGTTTATTTGGTGGACAATACAGTTGGTACGATAATAAATTAATACAAAAACGCGAATGAGCGCACCCAAAAACGTAAGATGGCTCTTACTTTGAAACGGTTATAGAGGAGTTATTTAGTAGATGACACACACGATACTAATATATAAAGTTTATATATAACATTTTAGAATCAAGTGTTTATATTATAAACACTACATTTTAAAATATTAGAGTGGAAGTGATTTTTTAACGTACACGCTATATTTCGTGATGTATATTTAATAATTAATTAATTTAAAATATATGTATATTTTGCTGTACGTGTCTATTGTTCCTCCTTCCACACATGGTCAGTCTGTACAACCAATTAAAATACGCATTTCTATATACTATTTGCCAAACAAATAAAACACACAAAAATTATTGTTTACTTGTTTTATTTTTATAATATAAATACCTGATCGCTTCTTCTAACACACGTTTGCTAATGTGCAAAATTAACCACTCTTGTGCTTTACACTTTTGTGTTTTAGTTTGAAAGTGTGTACACGGACAGTGTAACTACAGTAAATCGGCAGACAGCAGAGCGTTTCCTCTCTCTGTGAAGGGTGGGGCGCCCTCAAACGCCTCTTTACAACAGCAACTTCACTCGTTGGCCAAAACAGTGCAGCCATCTTGCACGGCTCATCGCGAGTGAATCAAGTCCAAATTCCGGGTGGTTAGTTTGTCTAAAACTGCGGTATCACTCCACTAAAAGTTACTCGCTTCGATACCGTGTCAGACCATATTTTTAAATGGCAGAAACATCTCCAAATCAGCGTAAACTTTGACGGAAATGTTATATCTCCGCTTCGATGTTGTTCCATGTCGTGCATCCCTTGAAATGACAGCTGAAGCCATTGGTACCGCCTTTTACAATGACTGGTAACCAATCGCAGTGCGCCGTAGTCCCCCGCACGGAGACGTCGAGCTGTTCTGCGCACGCGCATGTTTGTTGGTAAGTACCTCACTTCTCATAAGCTCGCAGGAGTGCGAAGATGGCGGGTCGTCCTGGTCCGCCGGACAATCTGTTTTTACACAGAGAGGTGACTAAAGCGGCTGTCTGTCATCCTGCCCGGGCTGTAGAGTCAAAACTGATTTCCTTGTGTCACAACAACCACTGGATTAGGCGCGAAGCAGCCGGTTATTACACAGTTGTAGTTCCGGTACAAGTGGGTATCGCGAGCTAATGTCCAGCGGGTTACTTGGTCAGGACGATTGCTTTAACAGGTACGCTGTGAAATCCTTGTGTTTTTCTCCCTCTCTGTGTCGAAAAGGCTGAGCGAGAGTTGCCAGGAGTAGCATCCGAAAGTGTCAAAGTCCTTTCCCATCACACGCAAGATTGTTTGTGCTCCTTCCGAACAAGTTGAAGCGCAGGGGATCTCATCATACACAGCGAGGTCCCCATGGTTCAACTATGGACTCAACAACGGCCGGCGCGGACTCCACCACTGGATGTGACCCTGGCAAAGCACTTGTTGATGGTGGCGGTGCAACATCTCTCCCTAATCACCAGGGGAAAGTAGGCTCATACTTAGTGCAGACTTTCAATGGGAGCCAAACTATGAACTCTCACGATCCAGGAAGCGCTGCTGTCCCTCACGGGGGAACTGTGACGAGTAGCGGCGCCACGGGTGGCGGTCCAGCAGCTGTCAACAGTGGATCGATGGGGTCCACTAAAGGGCTCCCCGGTCCGATGATGCCCCCCGCGTCAAACAGTGTCATCCAGACTCCTCTCATGAACTCGCAGAGTGTTGTTGTTTCAACTCAGCCTGTGAGCCAGACTACGGGACCCACCGTGACACTGGTCAGGCCGCCCGTGCACACTGCAACTCTCAACGGAAACAACATCGTTGTGACGGCCACCAACACGACGTTGCAGTCAGGTGTCGGCGCTCAACCTCCACTTGTAAACAACAGTCAGTCGTCCACTCCTGTCACAGTAAGCGCACGATCGCACATTATCAAGGCAGAGCCGCCCACGACGTTATTACAGTCGGTGTCGCAGACGACTGTTACCCCAGGGGCCGTTAGCACGCCCCGGAGTCCAGCCACAGTAACTGCCGGTGCTGGTGGGATCCGAACTCTGACGCCTCAGGTGTTGGCCCCGAGGCTCCCCCAGACTTCACCAGGGCAGCCCAGCATACATAACATTCAGCTGTCCCCGGGTAAGTGAGGACTGTTTTTAAATGATCCTGTCATGTTGTGATTAAAATAATAAATAAAAAATCACTTTTATCACCACCAGTCAGCTGTCAAAGAACTGGGATGCTGTCTTATTTTTATTTTAATATTTCTACCTTTATTTTAAGATTACCTGAGATGTTTCTACTGATCAATACATGATAATAACTTTTTTTTGTACCCCAACCGTTTCTAAATACCTCCAGGGTTGTATAAAGTTTCTTCCATATTGTTTTAGGGATGGTGCTCGTACGCAGTGAGAGTGGACAACTGCTCATGATTCCTCAGCAGGCTCTGGCCCATATGCAGGCTCAGGCCCAAGGAGGCATTGCACCCAGGACAGCTACGCCATCAAGTGTTCCCACCGGCCAGGTAAGATGATAGCAGAAAGTTCCGAGATACATTTTCTGATTTTTGTACCCTGATCAACAGATGTCTCCAATTAGCATTTCTCATACCCACTGTGCAACCACAGGTCTCTTAAGATAAATGTTATTATTAATTATAATTTAACATTTTGAACAAGGTTTTGAAGGGAATATCTCATTTGTAGAAGTTCTTTGGGTTGAGTAGGTATTACGTGTTCAGACGTCAAAGGCCAAAATATCTTAATTGAATTTAGTCAACTTGCTTTTGTTTTTCCTCAGGCTCAGGGAAACATTAACAGACAAGTAGCTCCAAGTGCCATCATAAGGCAGGGCTGCGCAGCTCCAACGACACTGGCTGCTGCCACCACGACGCTCCACAGACCACCCATTCTCCAGGTAAAACTGTAATCTTTTTATTTATAACAAAAAAAAAAATAATGTTTTATACCTGCTAAAGCTGCAGAATCTCATGCTGTAATTGACAATCTACCAAAGCAAATTGGTCAGGAAAGAATGGAAATGCTTGGAAAAAGTATCAAATGGTATCTGTCTATATCTTATCTATAAGAATAATATGCTACTCCTTGTACAAATGTTATCAGACATTTTAACATGTGTGATGTGATTATCTCCTGATAGTTCTTTAAATAAACCATCTTTCTGCAGAGCTCTGTGGGGGTTTCTCCAGGACTGACTGCTCGGACCGTAACCCAAACAGCTGGGAGCACTGTTACTACAACAACAGTCAGCAAAGTGAGTTGTGCTAGATCTGAAATGACAGTTTATATGGCTCATTCTAAAAGAAGTTTTTTTTTTTTTTTTGTCATTGATGTTCTGCCAGGAGACGATGGAGAATGTGAAGAAATGTAAAAACTTTCTGGCTACATTGATAAAACTGGCATCCACCGGGAAGCAATCGACGGAGGCCGCACCCATTGTGAGGGAACTGGTCAAAGACCTGCTGGTTAGTAAAGTCTTGTGTCGCCTGTGATATTACAATTTTCAGCTCTGTGGGGGTTTCTCCAGGACTGACTGCTCGGACCGTAACCCAAACAGCTGGGAGCACTGTTACTACAACAACAGTCAGCAAAGTGAGTTGTGCTAGATCTGAAATGACAGTTTATATGGCTCATTCTAAAAGAAGTTTTTTTTTTTTTTTTTTTGTCATTGATGTTCTGCCAGGAGACGATGGAGAATGTGAAGAAATGTAAAAACTTTCTGGCTACATTGATTAAACTGGCATCCACTGGGAAGCAATCGACGGAAGCCGCACCCATTGTGAGGGAGCTGGTCAAAGACCTGCTGGTTAGTAAAGTCTTGTGTCGCCTGTGATATTACAATTTTCTGACGACTCCACAAACTCCCTTTTTTTTTGTCATGTGCTCAGCCATCAGTCAACATGTGAAAAAAAAAAAAAATTGTATATGGCATTAACGTAAATTTTTAATTCTTCTGAAAAAAACTCCTTAAAAATTACATTTACTTGTATTGTATCCTTAAAATTTCTATTATTTTCTTTAAATTGTCACTTATACAAATACACACCTGAAAGCGTTGGTGGACACATTGATAATTTAGGTTATTAAAATGAAATCCCACCCACAGGAAGCAGTCATAGCACCTGTCAATAAACTTTTTTTTAATTTTTTTTTGTATTTAAGAACACCAAGTGCAGAGTCTGTAAGGATCCCCTGTTGACAGGCAGTGGTACTGCAGTCTAAACTGTATTTGTAAAGACCACAAAGAATGAATTCTATTTCAAACATGTCACACTTTAAAAATGTCTTCCATATAAAATAAGCTTTTTCAAATATTGATATTAAGGACCTGGGTCTTTGAGTTTTATTTGCCAATTTTAATACCAAGATCCCTGTAATTTTTTTGTATTGTTTTAGGAGGGAAAATTGGAGGCTGAGGAATTCACCAGCAGATTATACAAAGAGCTCAAATCTTCTCCACAACCTTACCTTGTGCCTTTCCTCAAGGTGAGAAAATCTTCCACGCTTCGTTATTACGAGTTTTTCTTTCTTTTCTTTTTTTTTTTTTTTCAGCCACTATCAGATCAGTGGAGTTATTCTGTTTGTTCTCTGTAGAGAAGCCTTCCAGCCTTGAGGCAACTCACACCAGACTCTGCAGCATTCATCCAGCAGAGTCAAGCCCCACAATCATCCCCAGGTCCCGTCTCGTCTCCCTCACTGTCCCCAGCCCCTGCCACTGTGACCACTGTCGTTCTGAGCAGCCCTGCTCCCCGGCTCACCACCCCGATCAGCAGGCCACAGCTGCAGCCAGGCATCAACAAACCAGGACTGACCCCCACGATGGTAAAATGGGGGCGAAAAAAAATGGGGGGAATAAACTCCATTCTGATTCGATCATAAATAATACACCCTGAAATTTTTGCAGGTTCTCCAACCTCAGCAGCCGAGAACAATTCTGAGACCTCAGGTAAATTTCACAACACCCTCAACCCCCATGGTGACGCTCAGGAACCAGGCGCCCAGTCGCATCGTGTTGGGACAGCAACAGGTCCAGCTGAAGGAGCTTCACCCAGGTGGGGATGTGACATTTCACTATCTACAAGTTTCCACACGACATTCAGTTCCACAATTCAGCGCAGATTTGACATTTGATATACCTTTCTGAACTTGGACACTTTTTAGTACAGTCTTGATGTTCAAACATAATGACTTAACCCTGTTTTTTTTTTTGTGTGTTCATCAGTCACTGCGAGGCCAGAGTTACCATCCGCCTCTGTCCCTGCTGCGGCCTTGACTCCAGCAAACAGAAACAAACTAAAAGAAGCCGGCGGCACTTTTAAGTGAGAACCAACACTGCACCCTCCAAAAATTTGTTTAAGGTCATATCTATGGAGCCAGAGTAGTACAACGCTTCACACGTCAAAATACGTTAGTGAATTCTTCCAAATACGTCTGGATTGTCGTACGTGCATACAAGTCGTGCTTTTAATTGGTGAAACTACGTGCACGCTAATTTGTATTTTATTTGTATTGAGACTCACGCCGACCAGATTTGTGAGCGTACTTTTGCTACGTCACTCCGTCACCAGCCAATCAGAACTTTCACTCGTTTGCAGCCAATCACACGGCAGTGTCCCCGCGAGGGTCTGTCTGTGACGTCACTAAACTGCGTCCAAGATCCAAGTTCACGTCTTATGAAAATGGTGTCTGGAAGCGGCAATGGCTCTTGAATGCTCGCCATTATTGTAGGACAGGAGTGGGCAAACTAAGGCCCGGGGGCCACATGCGGCCCGTTGAGCCTTTTAATGCGGCCCGCCATCCCTGTCCAAATTAAATAATTTATTTATACTATAATTAAACTTCCGACTTTTCCCTACAATGCCTGCATTTTCCCTGTAGATGACATTATAAAGGCTATTAGAAATTTAGTATTTTGGGTTTGATACATGACTTTTACTTGCCATTTATCTTAGCTTACGCGAACGCTCCATCTCTTTGCTCTTGACTCGGCCCCGTGTCCAATTTTAGGAGAAATTGTGGTCCGCAGGTCAAAAAGTTTGCCCACCCCCTTATAGGACGTAAACTTGGATCTTGGACGCAGTTTAGTGACGTCACAGACGGACCCTCGTGGGGACTCTGCCGTGTGATTGGCTGCAAACGAGTGAAATTTCTGATTGGCTGACGGAGTGACGTAGTGACGAAAATTACGCTCGCAAATCTGGTCGCCGTAAGACGAGTCTCAAAAATACAAATTAGTGTGCGCGTAGTTTCACAAATTAAAAGCATGATTTGCATGCGCATACCACAATTCACAAACGTATTTGGAAGAATTCACAAACGTATTTTGACGTGTGAAGCGTTGTTTGTGTGCTCTTCTCAGAATACGCACGCGGATCCGTCTTTACGCGTGTGTTCTTTTTGAGACTATTCTGCCTCCATTCATATCTGTATCAAACATGTCATTTTAGAGCGCAGACATAATAAAATCAATAAGAAAGACCACTGTTTCAGACACTATCACTTCACAAACAGCTATCACATAAAGGATGATGTATCTATCACTTTGTTGGAGTTTTTACAGTATTACTTAGTTTGTAAATGATTAATCAAGCAACTGTTGACTCTTGCTTTTAATCAACTTTTCAACATCCACAGAGATGATGACGACATCAACGACGTAGCCTCTATGGCTGGAGTGAACTTATCAGAGGAGAGCGCAAACATCCTGGCCACAAATTCTGGACTAGTGGGCGTGGTCACACATTCTTGTAAAGATGAAGCTTTCTTGTCCTGTGCTCTCCTACAAAGGAGGATGTTGGAGATAGGTGGGGAATTGTAGACATTCATTGCATAGGCCGCCTGAGGTTGTTTAGTTAAATATCATGTCATAAATTACACATTCAAAGTCACTCCCCCTCCTAGGGAGGAGACATGGTGTGACAGACCTGGGCGCAGATGTTGTGAACTTTGTCTCCCATGCTGCTCAGCAGCGCCTCCAAAACCTGCTGGAGAAGGTTTCCCAGGTGGCTCAGCACAAAAATGTCAACTTCAAGGTTCGTGAACAGCCGCCGCTTTTACTGTGTAGACAACACGTGCACGTTCGTAGATTTTATATTTGTCACAGTACTTTTCTCAAATATTTTTATCCACTGTACTTGATATCTTGATCATTGTACGAGTTTATATTCCAAAAAAATCTGTCTTTTTTTTTTATCTTGAGTCAAATGTGTAACTGTTTTTTTATGTAAAACTGGCCTTAGTTTGAAGCTGTGTGTTATCACTAGTCTGTTTATCAACAAAACCATTTTCTTTCTTCCCTAATATTATGTAGTCTTTTCTAAATTATTTAATATAAATCATCTTTTCTTTTTCCTGTAACTCGTGTACTTGCATTATAATTCTAGTGTTATTCACTACTATTTCTTCCTCTTTCATTACAGGAGGATCACAACTGCGAACAGAGCAGCGATGTTCGTGTTCAGCTCAAGTTCTTTGAGCAGCTTGACCAGTTAGAGAAGCAGAAGAAAGAGGAGCAGGAGAGGGAGATCCTCCTGAAGGCAGCTAAGGTACTAGCCACAAACATCAACAACAGAAAGTGTTGGAGGAGCAGGAACGTTGAACCAAAGCCTGGCGTTCGACTCGGGCAACACATTTGTGACTGTAGCGGACACTGAAAGTTCACAGGGTTATTTTCTTCGTTCTTCGTCAGTTGTTTAAATTTCTGCTACAGACTGAATTCCCGAGAACACGACTTCCTGGACAATTCAAACAACTCTGCAACAACAGTTATTTACCATTGTGATTTATTAATTTTAAGAATACGAGCAAAAAATCCAACCTGTTTTTATCATCTATTTGTCCATGTCTTTAAGTTTTCCTCACAATACTATTATAGGTATTATTAATTATACATTTTGTAGCAGTGACAATTTGTATTGTTAACTGAAATTCTAATTTATTTAACAGAATAAAGCTCTTCCTTAGTTTGTTATACCTTGAGGCTTATCTCAACGAAAACATTTATTTTGAAAATAGAATCTAAAAACCTTCATGTGCAGCTCAGTCACAATGCGACCTCTTATCTGACCCCACAGTCCCGAGCCCGGCAGGAAGACCCTGAGCAGCTGCGCCTAAAACAGAAGGCAAAAGAGGTAAGAGGACAGGAGGAGTCTCCACAACTCAGCTTCTGTATCATCATCAACTCTGGTGCCATTGTTATAACTCCACGTTTTTAAATGCTCATTGTCCAGATGCAGCAGCAGGAGCTGGCTCAGATGAGGCAGAGGGAGGCCAACCTGACTGCACTGGCAGCCATCGGTCCCAGGAAGAAGAGGAAAATGTTGGATTCTCCTTCCTCCTCTGCTGTAGCCGAGGTAACACCGCCGACACCGAAATCCTCGTTCACTTGCAGCGTGTGGAGAACACCATTGTTCCCTGACCTAATTAGCCTTCAGATAATCTGGGACTAGAGAGACAATTATGACAGACATTTCAGTAACGGCTATGAACGTTTTGTAGGTACTGGGCAAAATGGTTGTTACCATATGACTGTATGAATCTAGTTTATTTATCAATATTTATCCTAATACCAGCTGAAAATAACTTGACACTGACTGAGACCTGCTGTCAGGTCTCATTTGTGGTTTATAAAAAATGGAAATAATTTATTATTTCAGAGAATTTTGATCTCATGTCACCAGTCACATGACAGATAGCTGATCAAAACACATGCAAACATTAAAACATGTAAACACAGTTACCTGTTCCCTGTCCCGGGGAGAGACGTCATTGTGTCTGAACCTGCAGTTTCAGAAACCTAGTCCAAAAATCAGAGTTGCTGCGTTTTAAAGCTTTGACCTCGAGCCCGTTTTTTTTTTTTTTTTTTTTTTTTTTTCCCAAATTGAATAATGAAATTGCTTAACAATAGAGTTTTCCCTCCAGATGACTAAATTAATATTTTCTGTCTTAAATGACCCATTTTTGTTTATCTATTTATCAGGTNNNNCATTTTTTCTTTTGTTTTTCTTGTTTTTTTTTTTTTTTTTTTTTTTTTTTTTTTTTTTTTTTTTTTTTTTTTTTTTTTTTTTTTTTTTTTTTTTTTTTTTTTTTTTTTTTTTTTTTTTTTTTTTTTCCCCAAATTGAATAATGAAATTGCTTAACAATAGAGTTTTCCCTCCAGATGACTAAATTAATATTTTCTGTCTTAAATGACCCATTTTTGTTTATCTATTTACCAGGTAATGAACCTTTAACCCTCCACTAACACATTAACCCAATGTCTAATAAATGAAGATTAAAACAAATCAGCCAGAAACCAGTGACCTATGCAGCTTTAGCTTAACCCGGTGTATACAAGTAATTTTTATGTATGTTGAAGGTGCTTCAGAAAGCTGGAAAAACCCCATAAAAAACCCTACAATGACATCTACTGGCTAGTACTGGTAATACCGAAGCCATATGCTATGACAGGGATTCTTAACCTTTTTGGCACCGAGGCCCAATTTTTTCAGTGTGTAGTGACCTGTTGCCCTTAATAATCGCAGTTTAAATTCTTCACGGCCCTAGGGGGCGCTTGCGGCCCAACTTTGGGCCAGGGTACAATGGTTCAGCATCCCTGTGCTATGAGGGAGGCTGTTGGATTGCAACATTGAGGGAGGAGAGCAAAACTCATCCTCATTTTTGCCATTGTTATGCACAGCACGGCATACAACAAAATGTAGCCTCTGCACTTAACCCATCGCCAAAGTGAGTATTTGGCAGCTTTGAGCGCCCGGGTCGAAGTGTGTGGGGACGACGCCATGTTTAGTGGACCTCTGTGACAACTCGGCAATTGATGGACTCAAACCTGAAACCCTCAATGCCTCTTCCTTAACCACTAGACCACCACTGCCCTTTACTTAAACATTTATGATACACTTGACACGGAAGAAGCTGGATCATACATTTCCTTCGCAAAAATTGTTTAGACAGGTAAAACACGATAAAACGCAAACCAATCAGAGCTCAGCAGTGCACATATTTGTTCCAAATATTACTTGGCTGTTCTAAGTACCGCAGTTGTCCATTTAAGCTGGTTTCTCAGGTTAAACTTTCCACCTTTCTCCCTCACCTCATCGCAGGGATCGGGAACAGCTTCCTCCTCGTCCCTCGGAGCTGGTTCGTCCGCCTCCAGACCAACACGGCAGCGCATCACTCGCGTCAATCTCAGGGACCTGCTTTTCTGTTTGGAGAATGAGAGATACACCGGTAGCTCTCATTTCCTCTACAAGGGCTTCCTCAAATAGGCTTGATGTCAAGAAGGTGTGGGATCAACAGCAGCAGCAGCAGTTTGAGGAAAGGTGAGAGGCGGGGAAGTCAGGAGCGTGGAGAGACCAGCCGCTCCCACCACACGTAGGAGAGACTCGTCAGAAGAAGAGAAAAAAAAAACAGTGACTTGGTTCATTTCAAAGTTTTTCTGATAAAACCCTGGTGACCTGAAAAATCATTAGTAGCTAATTAAGTCTCTCTGGCCTCATATGACACCTATTTTCTGTCGGAATAGTCGTCTGGACTGTTGGCCCCTTTATCTGAGGTATTTTCACGAAGAAAAAAAAAATATATATATATAAAATGGGTTTTTGTATGGAAAAAAAAATGGATTTTACCAGGATACACTGCTCTACAGTAATGTTTATTTTCGGATCTTTATATGTGTGGACAACTGTAAAGCAGTGGGGATGGGGGTTGGGAAAAAAATGTTTTATCGTAGACCACCGACTTATTTTATCGTCTCTGTTCAGTCGTTGACTAAAATAGAGTTCTTAAACTCTAACCTACTGAGTTGCCTTCCTAAAATCTTAAGCCATATAGTCACCCTGACACAAGAAACCCTGCTGTAAGACATGACAGTAGCTCTCTTTTCTGTCTCTCTGTCCATCTTCTCGTTGTCTCTCTTTGCTTTTTTTTTCTTCCTCTCTGTCAAACCTATTTATTCACTAATACCTGTTTTAAATGAATTTTAGTTATTTATTTAATTTCCTGTGACAACTGATGTGGTCTAAGTAAGTATAAGTAGTGTAATTTAAAAGAAAAAAATTGATTCTGTGGAGTGCAACATTTTCACTGTTTTTTTTTTTTTTTTTTTTTTTTTTTTTTTTTTTTTTTTTTCTTTTTTTGAAATTAAGACATTTTTTCTTTTCTAATACTTTCAGTGGGTTTCTGTAGGCTTTACTGTTATACCAAACATACATCTACCTGAAACTGATTCTATTTTTGTAGACGCCCCCCGGTCCCCCTCACAACACATTTTTCTACTCTTGTACTAGTGACTGACATTACCCTCAAAACATTTCCTTAACCGCTTCTATTTTTGTGTGCTACTGGATGCCACCTTAGGTTTTTAGTACCTGCGACTCAAGAAACTTGGGTTTCTTCATGTATATTTGTAAATGTTACAGCAAAGGTTTTACACCCGGTTTTGTATAGAATTCAGAATATACCCAAATTATACGAGGGGGAAAAAAAAAACCTCTATGAAAGTTTGAATAAATAATGATTTTACAGTACAATGGTGATTGTTCTGACATTTTTTTTTTCAGCTGCACTTCATTGAAAGAACATAGTGGAATGAGATGATGAATAAAGACTGTATACCTGCCATATAACCTTATCTATATATCTACATATCTATATAAATCAATTCTATGTGCGTGTATCCGGTAAAAAGTGGAAACGGATTCAATCCTATGCTATAGACGATCTTCATTTTCGATGACTCATCACATCACGTGCTTCTCTAGTGGGTATTTAACAACCCAACTCAGTTTACTAGCTGCATGGACTCATTGCAAACGCTAGATGGTGGTGTTTCATATTTTACTGCGAGTCCAATAATTTAAATCAGTGTTTCGAAGTGTATAAGAACATCTGGTTCATTGTACTTATCATGAATAGACACTAGATGGCAGTAAAACATCTTGCCTTTTCTTGCAGTTCAGGTAGACGGCGTTGTCGTCGTGTGTCTCTGTCAGTAATTATTCAACTTTCCGGTTGGCTAATTTATTTTGTATTGATTTTTCTGAAAGCTTTAAACTTTGAATATGTATTTATTCATATGTACAGTATATGTTTTGACATACACCCTAAGATAGTGTAATTCATATTTTCCAGCTCGAGGCTAAAAGAAAACTTAGAAAAATATGTCAATATATGCAACTTTACTTTGTAAGTTTAGGAGACTTTGCCCAAAAAAAAGTGGCTGCCGACGTCACGAGCAACATTTTGAGATGAGGAAGTTTCCATCGTTAAACCCAGAGCAGCCAGCCTGACAGTGTGAGACGGCACCTTGTGATGGCAGTAGTGTCGCAGATAAAGGCATCGTCCCTTACGCTGTAATTCAGATGACGTCACACAGCCGACGTGACTTTATCTAGCCTCTTGTTAGCATCTGGTTGCATTAGAGTTTCAGATATCTGCTATCACGGTAAGACTCTCACTGCTGCTCTGTCACAGGGTTCAGGGCAGGTTCACATAGATATGCTGTTTATTCCTGTGCAAATTATGATTTATTTTTCCTGTATTGCAGACATGTTCACAAACAAACATTTTCTGGTTTTCCTTTCTAAAAGGAAGTTTGGTCAGCACTGGGGGCCTAGCGGTTAAGGAAGCGGCCTCGGGTCCGCAGGGGTTCAGGTTTAAATCCACCAGTTGCCAAATTGCCACTTAGGTGCTTTGATCATAACACGATCCCGGACCCACACAACCTGTTTTTAGGTGGGGATTGAAAGTTAAGCTACTCCAGGTCAAAATCTGTATGATAGTGGCTAGAAAAATATATTCCAAAAGGCATCACTTTACCATCCATCATTTACACGTTCAACATAACAGAAAAACGGTGGCTGAGTGGTTACAGAAGCATACATATGGCCAGAAGGGTTCAGGTTCAAATCCACCGGCTGCAAGGTCGCCACTGAGGCGCTAATCATGGCACTTCCCCGACCCGCATAGCTTTCAGCGGGCTCACCACCCCACAGGTAAGCTCACAACCTTCTTCAGTGCGATTTGGGTGTCAGTGATGGAGACGGCTGACCCTGAGACCTGGTGACGTATAAGTAGATGCATGAAGAATGAATGAATGTATGAGAATTTGGTGATGGACCATTGCTAGCACTGCTGACTTGTTTGTGTAGTTGAAGCAGGAGCTGAGTAACTTGACGAATAGATTCAGATTCAGGTCTTTATTGTCCCTAATGGGAAATTTGTTTTGCAGTTGGTCGGTGAAAACATTTACGACGTAAAACGCATAAAAGGCAAGCCGAAGAACACAACCGAACATGATTAGGCGCAGTCACATAAAGTGGAATTAATCACGCAAATAAATGAAATGCAATTATACATTATGCAAATAAACTAAAATTAATTGCATGGTTTAAGAGGGCGCCCCTGGTTCTTAGTTCTCTGTATTTTTTTTGCCCTGAAGGTAGAACAGAGATTCTTCTGAGGAACCGGACGATCAGAGCATCTCGACGTTTGTTTGTCTCATATATTCGTTATTCACTTATTTACAAACTTGTTTTTATAAAGGAGTTGGAGTGTCTTTACACAGAGGAGAAACAAGACATCTGTGATGATACATTTTTAATGAAGCAAGCAGACAAAGGAAAAAAAAAAACAAACAACAAAATTTCATTGTTTTTACTCAATTGAACTTTCAATTCAAGTTATTCATAAGGAACAAATTGGACGATAAAAGCAGAAAGTAAAATGCAAGTGGGTCAAACCCACTCTTTATTTAAATTTACTTTATAATTTTGAAGAACTAAGAATTGTTGCGGGAAGGTTTTTCACTATTATATATTGAAATTATCAATCTGTTATACACATATTTTTGTAAAATCCAGCCATAACTTCTTGTTTACATACAGTACCAACCACTTTTTTACATTTTTTTCTTGTGATTTTTTTAAAAGGGAAAGGGAAGGGAAAATGGAACCCATTGTCATTATGATCGACATGCCAAAATGTGACGTCTGCATTTAAGCTTCACCAATTTAACCAAACAGTACCGTGCTGGGTGCACCCCAATGGCAACCAGGCAACCATTTGTACCAGAAACCGTCTAGACCCAAGTCTGTTTCCTTAACCTCTCAACCACCACTTCATATTCAAACTCTTTTACTCTTCAATTTCTACGATAAAGAACCCCCCCCCGACAACCTTTAAACTTCCACTTTGTCTCTGACATTCTGCTGCTTCTTGGTGAAAAGGTTTCGCTTCCAAGACATGTTTGTGGTTAACACATCGAATACCAAATCCAACGGGGATTTCTTCGCACACTAAATCTTTTTTGTTTGTTCCAACATGTGTTTACTGAATGTTTAGCCTTCCTGACCTTCCATTTGTGCCGGAGGTCTGCTCAACCCTGTGAACATTTCTCCCAGTCGGTCTGTTTTTCTATAAAACATTTACTGCAACAACAAACACAGCCAGAAATTAGCCATTGAGTAGTACGAAAACAGGGTTTTTGTCATGCATGGAAAAACAGATGCATCTCGACTGTACTTGGCAGGATCTCCGTGTGATGGAGTTAGTGATCAAGGTAGAGGCGTCGCCCTTTGTGCCTTGTCCCAATCCAATATTTTCCTTGGTAATCCCTCTCCGCTCCTCAACACCACTGCTCTTTCAGAGTTAAGTCCACATAAGCTCCTACTTGAGTGCCGGAGGCAGAGCCCCAACAGGGATGTGGCTGTTGCCTAGCGACTTCTCAGTCACTACACCTGAGGATGTTGGGTAAACACCCCAAGCCTGCCACAGCAAAGAAGGTTTAAATAACATAACCGTGCACCGCTGTGACAATATGTCTCAACTATAGAACCTTTAAATTTGTTGTATTTGTAATAATCCTTCATGCCTATCCCAGGAGAGAGTTTAGATTTACTATTGTTTATATACACATACCACTCACTTTTTGCTGATTCTCTCTGCTTCAATTATTTTTACATTTTCTCTTCCTGCATGGAGGTAATGAAAGAAAAGAAAAGAAAAACCCTTGCAGAACAGACATAGGCAAAATATGGCTTGGGGGCCCATTTGAAAAATTCCATCTGGCTCACCAGTTTTTTTCAAATTTTACTATTCCTTTTATGTAATCATAATACTTCTGCCTTCTTTTCCATATTTTTAATATATAGATATAAATAAATTAATGATTATTATTATTTATCCTCTTATTCGATACTGCAACATACTGAGAATGGTGAGCCCACTTGACATCCTAGCTGTTGGTTGAAAAGCCAAGTCTGCTAACTTAAACCCTAGGCTGTGCATTATTATCATCATTATCATTATTATTACTGCTATATTCCCAGCAATGAGTATTCCCAATAAATGATGTAATAAAGGCTAAAAATGTTTTGCCGGTAATATTACACTTTATATATATTTTATATTATATACACTTAATATTACACTACAAAATTATTTGTTTTGCAACCCGGTTATTAATACTGTACTGTACTTACCGTTTGAAGTCAGGAACATTTTAAAAGACAATAGATTTCAATGGACCAGATCAGAAAACTCCAAATTCGACAAGAGCCGTTGGTGCATATCAATAAAAGCATACACACGGTAATTTAGTTGGACCTTATATAGTAACGTAAATTGTGGTAAATAACATAGAGCTCCGATAAACAGCCCAAATGAGACAATACACAAATAAGGATGAGACAATGAAACAATAAAGAAAAAGGCGCCAAATAAAACCCATTTGATTCCCTCTCTGAAAGTATGCCACATTGGGGTCAGTAGCAGTATGAACATACCCTAAGAGAAATGGTCACTGGATGTGTCTTTTTTATTTACTTTTAATTTTGCAAGACCATTGGTCGTTTACATGTCATTTATTTTAACACATCTTTATTGTAACTTGCCACTTCCATTGTCTTGCCTTTGGCTGTGTGCTGCTGTACCGGGTCACATGTGTGTGTGTGAGACTGTTTCCTTCCACAATAAGTGGCACACAATAAGTAAATAAGCAATAGGTAACACACCACATAGTCCACAAACGGTAGATAGTTCCAATGAGGTTAAAAACGTTTCTAGTTTTGTTTAGTGACATTACTGGTAATGAAAAAGTAACTGGTAACGAAAAAAGTAACGCGAAAGTAACGAGTAACGCGAAAGTAACGCAAAGTAACGAGTAACGCAAAAAGTAACGAGTAACGCGAAAGTAACGAGTAACGCAAAAAGTAACGAGTAACGCGAAAGTAACGCAAAAGTAACGAGTAACGCAAAAGTAACGCAAAAGTAACGAGTAACGCAAAAGTAACGCGAAAGTAACGAGTAACGCAAAAAGTAACGCAAAAGTAACGAGTAATGTAAAAAGTAATGAGTAACACAAAAGTAACGAGTAACGTAACAGTAATGAGTAATGGTAAAAATAACGAGTAATGGTAAAAACACCTGCTGGACCTTATAAATCCCTACAGGTAGTGATGGGTCGATGAGGCCCCGTGAAGCGCTTCGACACAACGTTTCTCCTGCGTCTTGAAGTTATTTTTTAAAATTATTATTACTTCGCCAATTGCAGAAAACACCCACTCACACAGGGCACAGATAAGGCTGGGATACAGAGAAATTGGAAGGAAAACTGGTAAAGTTTGACAAACAACAAGGATATACATTTATTTTTGGAACAAGTTACCAATAATGTTACAAGTAACTTTAAACATTTCTCTTACTAAAAGTAAAGTTACTTTTCCTTTATGTTACTCCTTACTTTTATCGTTATTTTTACTGTTACTCGTTACTTTTACCATTACTGTTATTTTTATGTTAATCGTTACTTTTTACGTTAATCGCCACTTTTACGTTACTCGTTACTTTTATCGTTACTTATTACAGTTTACGTTACTCGTTACTTTTACTGATCTGATATTATCTTAGCTGGCTGCTAAAGCATTAAACGCTTTATAGGGACATATGCGTTAGCGTTAGCCATTAGCGGTAGCAACATTAGGGTTAGCCAAATGCATCACCTCTTCGATGGATAACCACACTATTATTGCAAGTGGTCAAACAACTCTTCGCTGAGTTAAGAGATCATTAACTTTGATTTGCTCTTTTTTCTCCAACACGCGTTTAGTTTATGTCGGCTGCATGCAGGCATTTTTTAAACATTTAAATCCCTAATGGGACAAATAAGGGGAATATATATACATTTATATTTTACAAATACTTAAAACCAGGAGCCCAGTTTTGACCCACCAGTCCAAATATTTGCCCATCCTTGTCGTAGACAAGAGTAACATCACGCTGGAAAATGCTGAATTCTAATTTCCCCTTCTAATCCCACCATACTCAAGCTGTGAGACCAATACAACACTTAAGACGGTTAATTAATTTTATCCCTTTCAACACCTCTTTGCGTATTGTTGATTAGGCTGGGAGCTTATGAATAAAACTCTCCCACAGGAGGAACACGGGCTTGTGATCTGCATGCAGTGATGTGCGCATGGTGTGATAGTAGTGGCTGCGTTTTTATCATCCTTTAAGATGAAGAGTTCTAGTAGCACTCAACCACTTTTATCCAAAAAATGAAAGAGAACACTTCCTCGCCTCTGGCTGCAGAGATGTATCACGGAATGCCAGTGGGTTAGTTTTCGCCTGCACACGTCTCTGCTTCTTCCTACGCCCTTGTTCAACCCAGGTGGATGCTGACTTCAGCCTTTTTTGTTATGGGGTTGACCCGGGGCACTCGGCTCTGTCCTGGAGTTGCTATAATAGGGCCAGTGTTTACGACTGCTGCTGAAATGGTTTTGTAAGTGTTGGTGAACCCGTGAGGTATTGACGCGGGGGTTAACAGCCTGTTGGCCTCTTTAATGGAGCTGAATCAGGCCGAGCTGCAGCCAGTGTCAGCCCACCAGCCCAAAACGTCTTCATTTACAGATTCATTTTGTGTATAAGGAAGTAAGGGCGCACGGATTTGAATATAGCACCCCCATTGTCCAGATGTGTGTAGGGAAATATTCAAGTTCCCTTTAACATAGTGATCTCAAACCACCCACAATAATGAGGAGGGAAGGATTTTATTTTCTCTCTTGTAAATTTATCATTTCTAATTTAATTTCCTCCTTCCAATATATTTTTTTTCTGCACAGTTTTTTAATCACAGTAATTTTAAAATAAATTAAAACTTATCAAAAGTTCAGAAATCACTGCTGGAACATTTATGATGCAGTATAAAAACCTTTTGTCAAGAGTTTTTTTTTTTTTTTCACAAATTTTCCACACCAAAAACCAAATGCATTTTCCACGATCTCCATTTACATCAGATTTTTTCTAGTTCTGAAAACACATTTTTAGTTTTTGAATAGAATACTGAAAACAGAGTTTTACGGATGTACTGCAGCAATAATATTTGTTTTTGAAGCTATACACCTTTCTGAATGTACAAAGGACAAGATGTACTAGGGCATGTGTCAAATTCAAGGCCTGGGGGCCAAAAGTGGCTCACCCAGTCATTTTTATGGTCCGCACGATTTAATTTGGTATTTGCTGCACATTCGATACCCACTTTGCATTCACACACAATAAGGGAGCGAATCTGCATTAATCTAACCGCGGTCCAGTTTCAATTTGATCACATGGTCATATAACGATATCTCATTAATATGCGATTTTATTCAACATGAATTTTGTCAACAAATGCACGTACGATTTTGAGGAATAAATGTAGCAGGTTAAAGAAAGATCAAGGCGACGTATGAAAGATCAAGGTGACGTATAATAATGCAGCAATATATAGCGGTTGACAAGGAGATGAGCCGCTCCCGTAGCATTTTATGAGCTCGTTAAATACGAGTGTTATGTGCACACACGCGGGGAGCGACAACTGTTTCACTTTTTATTGCTTTACACCCATATTAGTTAATTCGGTATCAAAACCCCCGACTAGAGGTGGACTAGTTAATGTGCATTAGTTGAGGAGCGAATGCGCGTTAGTTTGTAATGTGAACGCAAATGCGGAGCGAAACTGGTTTCGCGTCGCTGTGAATACCAAATTAAGTGCCAGTGTGAAAACGGTATATCATGTTGGGCTGTGACGCTTACACATGTGAAAACCTTCACCTTCACACACCGGCAAACCAGAATCCCTAAGCTCTCGTTAAATCAAACTGAAAGGTTCTGTATTTCCTTGAGAGTTTGAAAGTGAAGTATATGGTGCTCAAACAACTTTGCTCTTAAGATGGAGTGGAGTTTAAACACCAGACAGATGGAGTAGTAAAAAAAAAAAAATCCTGAGACCAAACAGATTACTTGTTCCTGTAATATCATCATTACGTTTACAAGACTTAAGCCATTACGGTGTGTGATGGTCAATTATTTATATATACTGATGAGTCTGCGCTGCATCTATAATTCATGTTAAATGTTGGTCTGCCTTCCTGGATTAATGCTGACAGGGAAGATTGCAGGGGCAGATGGGAACAGTAACAGAATCATTCACTGACAGACACCAGGAACCTGAATGGCCTGCGTAGGAGTCGTCTCCTATCGTTTAGAGGCGGAGCTGGTGTCCCGGGGAAAGCGTTTAACCTGTGGTTTGAGGTGAAAAATTATGTGCAGTTGATTAGAGGCACGGCTCTGCTCAAGGATGCAGGACGGCTATCCCTCAGCAGTCCAGCACGTAATCACGCGGAGTAGCAGTGAGTCTCTGCAGAGCTGCACAGCAGCAGGAGCAGCAGGAGCAGGAGAGCACACTCTGTGTACTTGTCTTACAAATAACCCCAGGGCAAGGCCATCATTCATTGTAATTGTATTACAGGTGTTCCTGAATATGGAAAATGTTTCTGTGCAGTCGTGAGAATGTTCATAAGATGCTTCAGTTGTTGACAGCAGGAAGATGTATTCAACTGGACTTCTTCTTGGGGTTCGTTGAGGAACTTCAGTTACTGAGGGCAAAAATCGAGTAAGACATCTCTAGCTAACTCCCATCTCTGCTTGAGATGTTGAGATGTTTTTTCACAGAGGGGGGGGCAGCACTGGGAGACTCTCTCCAGGTGCAGGTTTAATTAAGAATTTAACAAAAATAACAGAAAACTAAGTTGTTTGGAGTTAATTATGACCGAAGAACAGAAAGCAAAAGCAATAAAAACTATTGTTATTTGCAGCAATACATCCCTAAACCAGTACAACTCTTGGAATTGTTTCTTGCTCTAACTGCCTTGCACATTGGCTCTCCAACCCTGCACAAAAAAAAAAAAATCATGGACCTGACAAGTATCAAATGTGAGTCATAGGCAGATGAGGCAGAGAGAAATACGATTTGCTAACTTTTCAATTTTTCAAACTACTGCAAGGACATCAGAATATACAGTATTGTTGTATTACTAAGGATAAAATAAAAGTTTGAATATAGGAGGTAGAATATTGGATTAGACCAGTGCTTTTACTGCAACGCTCCCCCTAGCAAGAAGAAAACAATTCTCGCCCACCCACCCCCTCCACCCACTCTCCACCGCAACTGTAAATAACAGCATTCGTCTATAAAATAGTTATAGCTACACCTCTGCGTAACGTCGTATCCTTGTTCACATAAAGAAAACAAAAAAAGTGCAATTGCACTTTATTGTAGTATGGCGGAAAAAAAAAGAATGTTCCCAGGGTCACACGGGCCCCCCACAGCATCGCTCCGTGCCCCCCCCACCCCCAGGGGGGCCCGCCCCACACTTTGAGAAGCACTAGATTAGACACAGACAGACATAGAGTCCAGTTTCCAAACTTCATTGACCAAATTCTAATCAATGTGATAAACAGCCTTGAAAGATAAGTCAGACGATGGAAAAAGGCCAATTTGTCCAACCCTCCAAAAAAAAAAAAAAAAAAATCCACATTCCAGGAAGGGATCGAACTTTAGCCCAAATGATACCCATACTTATCTTTTTGTTAGGGTCACTGCCAAACTACATTCTTAGATCTCAACACATGAGATGTACCTACATTATTAATGTCCCCTGGCATTGCTGAACCATGGTACCACAGCGCAAATTGGTGAAGACTACATAAAACGGATGGCCACATACCAAGGCAACGACAATAACGTAAATGACCACGTAGCCCGGCCTACAAAGTTGAAAAACCATCCTTAAGTTTCGTACAACACATTATATCGTTGAACTTTGTATTTGATCTTCTTGGATACTTCTTCTTTGGACCCGGCACTTCCTTATTCCCAATTTTTGGTGAAGATAGTAGAAACTTTTTCAACTTGCACCGTGATCCACCTAAAACTTTAATTTAGGAATAACAAAAATTGTAATTGTATGCTAGGTGTACTTGAATATGGAAGGTGTTTCTGACGCCGACGCTTCTCTTGTTGACAAGAGACAACATCACAACTGGACTTCGATTTTTCAACCGAAAACCGTTTCTGGTTGCTGTTGGCGTTAAACTACTAGCTAGAGTTGTCTAGCTAACTCTTTACTTGACAAAGGTGCGAAGAGTTGGCGGTGGTGGCGGTCAACTGATGTATCTAAAAATCTACGAAGGTTCAGCAAACACAACATTCCACATTGGTGTACAATGCCAAGTGATGGTGTTTCCATCCATCAATTTTCACCCTCTGATTTGGACAGTACTCTCCACGACTGCCACCCAAATCACATTGTACAACAAGTGTACCTTCCTTCAGGCGGTCAGCACACAGGAAGCCCTGATGGTGTTTTTTGCCGTTTTTTTTTTAAAGAATAAAAGCACACTATACCCTTCTGCTGCAGAAGCCAGCTGTTGGGTTACACTCTGTTCAAACGCTGTTTATAGTGCAGAGAGCGTTTCAGCTCTGACTGATAAGCACCCTGTGCCCAGCGGACCAGCCATCCTTACCATAAATAGCCGGTCATTAAACCATAGATATCCTCCCCCCTGCTTTGCAGCAGGAACATCAAATTTATTCTGCCGCTTTGATCTCATTTTAGTCCCGAGTCCTGAAATAGCAGGAGGTTAAGAGCGGTGTCAGCAGAAAGCAGCCAGCGGTGTCAGCCCATCTCGGGGTGGTACCCGACTGAATAGCAACATCAACACTAAACCGAGAACAGTTGATCACGCAGCTGGCATCAAAACCAACATCAGCTGGTGTTTTTCTGATTGGATTGTTCCCAGCGTCAGCCCGAGAGACCGACTGGCTGCAAGAGGAGGAAATGAAAAGAGCCAGGCTCGGACATGTTTGAAGAGAAGAACTTTATTTACAACACACAAGGCACTGGCTGTGAGCCAGCAGCAAAGCTCTCAGTCTATATGCACCATTTATCAAGGAGGCAACTAGAGTTTGCTTTGTTCTCCTACTCCGCCGATCTGCCATGGGGAAACCAAGTGAACTTCAGCTAAACCCATCAAAGAAACCTCCCCTGCAGTTAATCTTCTTATATCTGTAGACTGACTTTGAACACAATGCCTTTTTTTTTATCAACTGATTATTATTTCAAAACAGTGGAGCCCATAAACGTCTTCTGAACAATGGCCCACTACTCCACCAGGTCCATGAAAGAATCCATTACCACTGCTGTGAAGGTTAACCTGGGGTTTTTTTTTTTCCCTGAATGTTTAACGTTTTGGAGGTTTTCCTTTGTGGTTTGAGTGGGAAATCAAAGCGGCGTCCTTCACCGGTCCTGTCTGCTTCCTCAGCTCTCATCACCTCTACCTGCCCTTTCTACGCGCACTGCCTCGTACAGACGCGTCTCGTTTATGCATGTGACCTTTTGGTTCACTACCAGAAACCATTTTCCCAAATATTTAGCTTGGTCCCGGATGTGCTTGAATCCCGAGTCCCTCTCCTCCATCCTGCTAATCACCTCTCCACATGGCCTACCTGCATCCGGCTAGCCTCTCATTTTTCTCACTCTCACCCACTCCCTACGTCTGTGCTTTGTCTCCGTGTGTCTCATTAAAAGCGTTCTATCTAATGAGATTACGCCGTGGGGATTAATGGTGTGGCTAATTGATAGACACACAGCCAGAGAGGATTAAAACCTTTTCAGTCCCCAGCAGGCTTTTTGGCAGTTCTGCTGACTAATTGAAATCATGGGATTGGACACAAATATACGGCGTGACCTCGTAAACTGCTGCAGCGAACTCTCCATCTGAGTTGTAATAGAAAATACTACCAGCAGTGACTGTTGGTGTTTATGCCCAATCAGTGCAGTGCCAACCGTTAATACTGGATCAATATGTTCTGCATCACGACTGAAATCTAGATTTTTTTGCTGACGTAGGTAAGAAGGCGTGGGAATTTTTCACAGCGCATGTTTTAACTGGGAAGTAGGAGATATCTCATATGAGATATTTATATCATGTAAAATGAACCAGAAACAACACTAACTGTATTGGTGGTTACAATGAAAATATTTGGAATCATTTTTGTATTCATAAAGATTGAAATGTCTCGTGATAAATTAAATATTCACAAGTAAAAAAAAATAAAATTACCCATACTTATGGTTACTAAAAGCCATCTGTAACCCTAACCCCAATTAGTAGCACCAACTGTCAGTACCAAATGGTGTGACTTGTGTATATTTTATATTAGCTGCTTATAGTAGCCGATCCTCAAAAGAAGGATTCAATTCAAATGAAAGCGAACTCCTTGGCATTGTAACATTGTAACACACACAACCAAATGTAACATCGGAATTTAACCCATCACAGGAAGTGGACAGTGGGCAGCTTTGACAACTGGGGAGCAGTGTGTTGGGATGGTACCAATTTTTTCAGTGGACCTTAGTGGGATTTGAACCTGGAACTGACCCATGTTCAGTTTCTTAACCACTAAGCCACTGCTCCAAAAAATAAATCAAAAAACGGAATTAAAACTCCTAACTGAATTATTTTCTGTTTTCAGACGTCAAGGAAAAACTGAACTCAACTCAATTTCAGATTTTCTGAACTGATACTTTTCTCCAGGAGATCATAGCTGAAAAATATGGCTTATAGAAATGAAATATCTCTACAACCCTCTTGACCACGAGAACGGTGGGAGCAATAAGCAACACACTCTAGTCACTCCAATCAAATTGGCTCACGAGTGAAATATTTCTCAAGATGGTTTTTTCCTTTCTGGATCAGTATCCATGTGGCCAGCATGGGTACTGCAGAGTGATTTTTTTTTTTTTTCCTTTTTATACACAACCCACTGCTAAATCAATTAATTTTTGCATCAGACAGTCATCTGCTCATTAGTGATAGAGTATAAAGCCTGGCTGATTTCGTAAGAGACTGGATACATAACACAGTTAGTAACACAACGTTTGCGGCAACAGAAAACACACTCATTGCATATTTAAGATTCCACTGACACTGACTGCGAACGTTGCACATCTGAAGAGAAGGGGGCACCTTTTTTAAACATGTTTATTTTCTAAAGCACACATCCAGTATCTAGATGAATGGGTAAAATAATTGCAATACAGTGAATAATAGACCAGTTATCAGCAGGCATGGCTAATGTACCTTCCACTGCCCTAAGGCCAAATGGCAATGGGAGCAACACATCTGTCAGGGACAACAACTGAAAGAAGGCCGATGATTTTTTTTTTTTTTTTTTTTTACATTAATGTATGTATAAAATAAGTGTAACATAGCGGTCAAAAAAATTTTTTTACAACAAAATGTAAATGCAGGCATTTTTAAAAAATAAAATTGTGCTCGAACAGAAGACAAACAAACAAACGAACAAACAAAAATCCACATGTCAAAAACGAATGGGCAAAAATCCCCTCTGCCCGAATTCAAGCAAGAGAAAAAGAGCAGCAACTTTTATGTCCTCAATACTTCAAAAATAGGTATCTTACAGCATTTTTCTTTTTCTCAGTGTCTTTATACAGATTATATTTATAGTTTCCAATGACTATTTTCACATTCTCATCACGTAGTAACAAGTGCTTTAGGTAAAACATTTTTGGGGAAAAAAAACATGCATCTTTGAATAACTTTGTTGGCCTATAAAAGGGGAATGTTCAAGGAGGTCTTCAACAAATGCCTTAGTTCCTAGTCATGTCATGGGTTGCCTTCTTACACTGTCTGACTGAGCAGATCATGCCTACATGATTTTACATGGTGGAGAATGGAAAAAAAAAAAAAAAGATTCAATTAGGGCAGGCTAACTTTTCAACAACAACAAAAAAATCTCCTATAGTCCATGGGTCCACAGAGGAAAGGCAGGCATTTTCCAGTAAATTAGAAAAAAACCCTGTGTGTATAAAAATGGTCTCGCAAAATGTCAGTGTGAAGCTGTGTTGATGGGTTGATGCTTTGTGAAAGTCAAACTTAGCAGGTCCTTGGAGAAGAAGAGTTGTCTGTACCCCAAAAAAAAAAAAACAGTTGTCATTGGCTTCTTTTAGGTTATACTTCGTCGGGTTACGATATTCACTATCCAATTATTTGCCCTGGTTGTGTAGTTCCCTCCAGGGACCAGCTGCTGGGCTTCTGCAGTTGCACCGTTGGGGAGGGACGAGAGCATGACAGGCAGGGCTGGTTCTGAGGAGCACGAGTGGCCAATCGGGAGAGTGGGTCTCGGTTTTACTGCACAACTGGCAACTGATCCTGAGATTGCAGGAGTCTGATACAAAAACACACACCACAAAAGGCACTTTATAAAACGACAGTGCTTCTGTTCTAAGGAAATTCAAGTTGACAGAGTGAAAGAGAGTCAGAGAGAAAGAGAGCGCCTTCTCAAAATATTCTCCTCAGTGTGAGACTAAAGCAGGAAATGATTTACTTTTAACAATCAATCAAAGCCCAAATTCACTTCTTCCGTCTCTCATGAGTGCTTTGATTATTCCCCAGAGAGCTCTGAGATCAGCAAGCCGAGGGAAGAACAAAAAATGGGGGGAAAAGAAAAACACAATGTCAATCACGATACAAACTTGCCACTAAAGGTATAAAGCCAGAACACAGTTGCGTTGCAGCAGAATTCACTTTTGTGGAATTGACCGCCGTGAACGAACAAACACAGCCCACGAAGAAAAGGTCCGTTCCTCACATGTCCACCAGGAGAGCCTGCGTCACAATCTTGACCACTGCCCTTGGTGTAGAGGAGGAGCATACATCCGTTTGACCCTGCCTCCCTGCCTCGAACCCGAACCTCGCCCAGCCCCCTGCTCTGCTCTCAGTCATCGTCCCCTCCGCCGTAAAGATCCGCCAACTTCTTGAAACGAGGACCCCAGTCGTTGAGGTAGTCGTAGTCCTGGTCCCCTGAGCTGGAGGAGTTGAGCGAGCTGACGGATCCAGCGGTTGAACCGCTGCCCTCGTAGTCGAACACTAGCAGGGAGTCATAGGGAGGAGCCGTGGGATCGTTGTCAGCTGCCCTCAGGCCCTTTGGGAGGACGAGAAACATAGTTTGAATCCATTTATTCATTCATCTTGATCAGCTTATCCTTTACCAGGTCACAGGGGCAATAGTCTCCACAACTACAACCCAAATTGCACTGTGAGCCTTCCCGTGGGAAGGGAAACCCACTGGAAGGTATGTGGGTCAGGACCGTGAATGCTCCAACCTGGGGGCAGGTGGATTTCAACCTGAAAGCTATGATTTTACAAGACACTTGGGCAAGACGCTTGAATCTATCGAAAGGCCACATGTTGGGAACTGCTTAGGTGGCAATATTTTTATTTGTAAATAACTTTGCTCATTTTTGGGGATTGGAAGTTGTTGCAGGTATAAGTCGCTCCAGTTAAAATGCATAAATGAAGAAGAAAAATCAATATATGTAAGATTCTTTGGAGTATAAGTCGCAGATGTTCCCTTAAGCAGCTGCCAATATATATATTGGTACAGAAATCAACAGTTACTACTTGCAGCTGTGAGTGTGAAAATAAAAGAAAGATACATTTTATATTATATTGTGTAGGTCGTGGCAGTGGCGGCCTAGTGGTTGAGGAAGCGGATTTGGGTCCGCAAGGTCCCCAGTTTGAATCCACCAGCCGGGTTGCCACTGAGGTGCTCTGAGCATAGCACCGTCCCAACCCACATCAATTCTTGTGGGCTCACCACCCACAGGAAGGCTCACAATATGGTGCAATGTGATTTAGGTGGCGTCAACTGCCCCTGGCGCCACCCCTGCGACATGGCAACGGAAACGCAGAGCGTGTTGCAAACACAGTAGAAGGATGGAACAAAGGTGCGACTTATAGTCCAGATAATACGGTACTAAATCTCCAGTCTGAACAGCTTCAAGGTTTAAATTTGTGTTCATACTTGTTCTGTTTAGTTGATTTAAGATGCCGGACTGAATGCAACGGTTATAAACTTGTTACATTTTCTGCTTTGTTGCAAAGCAAAGGAAAAAAAAAAACAGCTACAGCAGTGAACAGTGTCCATAAAAGCAACAATAAACTCTCTGATCTGTCTCTTCCCCTATTAGGGTTTTACTGTTCCATCCTGGTGTGAATGCAGTTTTAGAACCAGACATTGAGCTGTGAACAAAAGCCTAATAAAACATGTCCACCTACAGTCCAGAACACAAAAAAAATACAATTCTGGAAGAAGAAAAACAGCAAAAAGACGACATATCTTTATTGTTGCTGAAGAAATCAATTACAGTGAGTAAAGTTCCAGTGTGGCCGTTAGGTAAAACACACATTGATCACATCCTGTGAATACCGTAACTACTTCACTTCTGTTCTGCACATATTCACAGCCACCGAGACATCACACCGTGTCCCCCAGTCTTCCACTCACATCATTAATGAAGTCTCCTATGTCTCCAGGGTGTGGCAGGCTGGGTCTGACAGGATACTGTGACTCCGTGATAACAGGCCGCTCGTCTACCCGGCGCACTCCTGCTGGTTTACTGATGATGTGGTCCAGAGACTCGGGCTGCTGCAGTTGACTCAGGTCGTAGTCCTGGGTGATAGGAAGTGGAGTCAGTGTGTGAGGCGTCATCGTCATTATCAAAAATGTAGTCATTATCAAGAAATCACATTTTTAAGACCCTCCTTTTTCACTGCGATACTCAGCAACACACCGACACACCGACTGCTTGCAGCTGTGATCACACTCACTAAAATTTTCTTCTGCTTATACTGCTTGGCAAACAGAGCGCGCCGTGTGTTTCCGGCTGCTGGAGTAACTGTGATACTGGTAATGATCATGTAGCACTTGGTTGAACACTATACTGTAGTATACTATGCTGTATACCAGGGGTGTTTTTTGTCTTGTGAGCTACTTTCCAAATGACTAGGGTGAAGTCATCTACCTTAACTGAAAACTCTAAATATATTTTCCTATCTAGTTTGGATATCGTGTTCTCTAAATAAAGTTTCTATATGTTATACTGTATTATGTAGTAGTATAATATAATACAGTAGTATACTGTAGTATGATGATGAACGTATGAACGTATTGTATAACCCAATTTTCACTTTAGCCCAGTTATTAGCATGTTGAATCCACTGGTAGATCCCAATTGACCTATTTGGCAAACCTGATGATACTATGCTATGTCATACTGCACTATACTATATTATACTACTTTATGGTTTGCCATACCATACTATGCTATATTATAATACACTATGGTATGATATATCACCTTATATTATGCTGTACTATAGTATAAAATTATTTTTTATACTATACAATACCATGATACAATAAGCAATAGTATTCCATATTATGATAAACTGCGTTGTACGACATTATACTATACATTTTGTTAACACATTGCATTAATGTAAGTCATTATAACAATGCTATGCTATAGATAGATAGATAGATAGTATACTATACTATACTATATACTATACTATACTACTATACTATACTACTATACTATACTAGATAGATGATATGCTATGCTACACCTCACTATTATACAATATGTAATGATATGCTATATGGCGATAAACTGTACTTGACAACATTATATTATGCATTACATTATTACATTGCTTTATGTATGTAATGCAATGTAATGATACTTTACAATGCAGTACTCTGCAATACCAAATTTACAATGCTATACAATACAATAATATACTGTGTATAATATATATAATATATATATAATGAATGCTATGATACAATATGCAACGTGCTATAACATACTATACTATGCTATACAGTGCTATGCTATACTAATGATAGTGTAGCATATACCATAATGCACTGAAATGCACTGTTTTTTTTAAATATATTATAAAACTTAGTTTATTAAAATCCATCCTTTACTCCGTCTTTTACGCACACGCCCATATAGTATATTCTTGCGGTGCCATTTAAATTCATTGGACAATCTCAGCTAAATGGTCGACATAAGTGAAATGAGCAACGCTGTTAAAGCAATCAATAACTTTAAGGTGTTACATTTATTTACAGGCACTTGTTGTAAATCACACACAAAATGAAGCAGATTGTTAATTCATCTGAACAGCCTGCAGCTGATAAATAAATGTACACAGTAAATTCTTAAACAGGTGCTTAAAATAAAGTGAGCCTATGCACACTTTGAGCATTTGACAAATTGCCGTGATTAAGTGTTGGGTAAGTTTTTGATTGAAAGAAACACATGCGGCTTAAACGACATCTGTTTCTGAAACAAATTGTATCTAAGTTCAGTGGTTAAGAAAAAAGTACAGGATAATAATGAGCGTAAGCTATATAGTCGCTGTTTTATTTTTATGAAAATAAAATTACTGTTACAAATTACTGTTATTACTGTAAGTAAGTAATGCACCTATTTTAATGTGAATCCCTTTTGTATCTTAATCGTGAAATAATGCATTTTTGAGTAAATCTAAATTTTTCAAATACCTTTGCCTGATGTTGATGAAAAATTATAGACAAAAATGAAAAAAGAAATGACATTATATAAACATTTTTCACTTAATTGCTGAATTTGAAACTTTAGAAAACTTCTTCTGGATAATTTATTTTATCTAAATCATAATTATTTACATAATATTGGTCAGATGTTGAAGAGTTATGATAAAAAAAAATTGACAATAGCAGATTAAACTTTAAAGGCTTTATTGCATGTTATATCACAAAAACAGATTTTTGTGGAAATTCCTGTCAAAGCATTAATTTCTTTTAAAATATCTTCAAAACAGTCGTGACCAATATGCAAAATTAATAAAAATGTTTTAATCAGCCAAATACTGTAAATAACAATGTTATATTTATAATTCAGCGAATTCAGCAAACGAGTATAAATTCAACCAAAACATTACATTATCACCTTTTCACTAATTAATCAATATATTTGGGTCTATTTCTGATCAAAACTCAACAATTGATCAAAATTAACTTACCAAGGACATAAAGTACATGCATATTTTAGCCTGAGACATTCCAATCTGTCCACCTGGGTCAATTAGTGACAAAAAATATTAAAATTTTGACCCGTAGCTGGAGTAATTTAATCAAATTCATTATTATTATTTATTTTTTTAATGACTTTTCAGGCCTTGTCGTTTTTATCCTCTAAAGCACGTCGGTGTAAAGTTATCATTCTCCAGGGTAACATATGGGAGTTCATAAAGTTTTAATCACAGCCTGTAGATAAAAAAAACAGGCCTAGTTGATTGAACTCACAAATGAAAAAGTGAAACTTGAAAATGACAGATGCCACCTACAGCCAGATGGTCATAAACCATCCATCGCAGTTTGTGGTCTTGTGTCTGTGATTTTTGTAAAATCTTGATAAAATATGAGGGGTAAAATATATCAGATTTTGATAAAATGACAGCACGTTTTAGTGCAAAGAAAACCTTTCCATCTGGGGCTGAAGTCTCTAAATAAAAGATTAAATTCTACGTTGGAGAAGGCGCACGTTCCTGACATGCACTAAAAAATGCTAACGAAGAACATCATGGGTCATTTTGTGTATTGCTACCTACTGTGAAAGTCTGCTACGCTGAGTTTTCTTGGCTGCCTAAAATCACCCCATGCAAATATTTCACAAACTAAACATTATCTCAAATATTTGTATGAGATAATGAATGGATTCAGTCAAGGGAAACAAATTGGCTCGACTTAAACGGTGGAACAGCAAGTTGTGCGAATGCAATATTAATGTGAGTGGCACATTTGACAGATACAGGCAATAAAACCTGGTTGAAAAATGACAATTGTTTTGTTGCAACCTGCGCTTAACACATCCGGAGAGTGAATGTTTATACCTGGCAAAGGAGCCCTGCAGATAATGTGTAGTAAAAGCCATACCTGGTCCTCCTCTCCTCCTCCTTCCTCATCATATTTAAGGATGTTGTCTCTGACATCATCTTCAGGATCGATCAACAGAGGCTTTGCCTGTCGCTCCTTCTCCTTGCGCTTCATCCACACCACAAAGAGCAAAACCATGCCTGTGGACACAAAAGAAAAAAAGTATTTCGAGATCGAATTCAGGAAATCCGTGAAACGTCAATATTTCTGTCCAATGTCATCGCTGAACTCACTGAGTAGTATGATGATGCAAATAAGTATCGCTATGATGGCCCCGGTGCCTAGTCCAGCAGCTGCTACGGCACCAGTGGCACTGCAGTCCCCATTGTCGTCACAAGGGCACACCTTGATTCTGATCAGAGAGCGATTGGACAGAGGCGGGTTCCCCGAGTCAGAAACGATGACAGGGATCTCGTACACACCCGCTTCCAAGTACGGAATTCTTAACCTGAGTTGAGCGTAGTCACCTGGAAAGTGCGAAGAGTAGAAACATTAAGAGACTGAGGTGAAGTTGACGGAAAGGACGACGGGGACAATGGGATCCCGCTGTCCAAAAAATCTGATCCGTTCATGGCAGGATATCATTTCATGACAAATCCAATCGAATATATGTGACCAAAAACAAATCATTTGAAGTAGTCGATGATATAAAATAAATAAATTTAAAAAAAATAACATTGTGAGATTGATTAACCTTCAGCATCGATCACTCAGTCAACCTAAGACAAGAGGCTCAGTGGGAGCACAATCCAGGTATGTGATCAGATTTGTCCTCAAGACAACTGCTGTGATACATCCATCTGGGTGGATTAGGTGACAGATTGGCTGCTTGGGGAACAGAGAGATGAATGGATCTCATTTGTCTCAAATACTGGATCGTACGTCAGCGCAGGATGGCAGTCTCCTCTTTCACTCGGAGCTTTGTAAGCCATTTTTTTTCCCACTGTCCCGGCCCCCCAGATGATGCCTGCAGATACTCCGCATCCCACACCACACATACATTATGTTTATGCCCTTGGTCTTCCGGGGGCTTGCGGAATGGTGATGCGATACCCTCAAACTTTAAAACTTTCACATCAGTGGATTTAGATTTCCCAAATCCGACATTAAGACGCAGTATTTACTCACCACTCAACCTTGAAATAGTCCAATTGCGGCGGACGCTGCCAGGGAAAGTCGGCAGCTCGAAGACAAAAGGACCCACGTTGGGATCTGCATCTGCGTCTGATGCTGTGATGTTGATCCTGGAGTTGGGGTGTGCACGTTGGCACACTTGGGCCTCACGGGGTACCAGCACTGGGGCGTTGTCGTTGATGTCAATGAGGAAGATTTGCAGGGTTCCTGTTCCGCTGGCCTGAGGTGAACCTTGTAGAGTCAAAGAGAACAGAGAGTAGAGCAGAGAGATAATGTCAGTCATGATTGAGCGAATAGTGAGAGGGAGGAGCAGGAGAAAGAGGCGGTTTGTGGAAGTTTGCTTGCTTGAATCCTGATCTAAGGATAACGAAGTAACTTATTCTTGTCGTGTATCAAGGTTTCCTCAGAATAACGTAGCATGACTACTTATCGGATGGGCAAACTAGGGCTTGCGAGCCAGATATGGCCCATAAAGCCTTGTACACCAGCCTAATAAACTTGTCCTACTGTCCCACTGATTGTACCTTTGCAGTTGCCTAGTGGTTAAGGGAGCAGACTTGGGTTCGCAAGGCCCTCGGTTTGAATCCCCCTAGCGCCAAGTTACCGCTGAGATGCCCTGAGCATGGTATCGTCCCCACACACTGCTCCCTGGGCACTCAAAGATCCTCCCACCGCTCACTTTGGTCATGGAAATCGAATTGAAATCTTGGCTAGGACAACCCATTTGTGTAAACTATAAATAAATGACAAGACCAAAGTCATGCATATGCCATGTATTGGCAAAAACACTGGAGTTTAAAGGAAATGGCAGAAATGTAATGATGATAATGCTGACATGGGGGCAGCAGTCTCCCCATACCACCACCCAAATCACATTGCACCATATCAGTCCCTCACAAAACTTTCTCCAGGTGGTCAGCCCACTGGAAGGACACATTTAACCTATCAGGGATTTGATCTCTTCCAGGAAGTGAACCCTGGAATTCCAGACTGATAAAGATGGAGACACATAATTAAGAAAGAAATGTCTTTTCTCGTCATTGTGACGTTGTGATTCACACCACAGCGCACAAAAAAAAAAAATTTGGCCACTGCATTTAACCCATCATCAAAGTGAGCAGCTAATGATGGCAGCCCAGGGAGCAGTGTGTAGGGATGATACCATGCTCAGGGCATCTAAGCAACTTGGCGCTAGGGGGATTCAAACCGAGGGCTTTGCGGACCCAGGTATACATCCTTAAACATTAGGCCACTGCCTTAAGATAAGTTAGATTAGTCACAACAGGCCTTATCTGGCCCCGCCCCCTTATTTTGAACATGCTAGCACGTGCTGCACAGAATCAATGAATGCATGAATCAGATAGAATTTGGTTTGGCGAATTCCTTAACGTAGAATGTACTTAATATTAAATAATAGTTAACACTAAAAATCTCTCTGTGGTATCATGTCGTAAAAGAGGGGAGAATGGGAGGGGCCACCTCGGCTAACAGCGGGGTTGTGGGAGGAGGGAGTGTTGTTTACTGAGCCAGTGAACGTGTCAGATTTTTAGTGTATACATTTGTGGTGGCACACTCAAACAAAAGAGGTGGAACAAATAAAAGAACACATAAATGTTTCAGTGCTGGCACCTCACTGAAAGGGTTTCAGTGTGACTCATACGGGAAGGGACAAGGCTCACATAAAGATTGGCGTTATCTGCACGCTGCAAAGCCCACTGGGAAATTACTCAGACCCCAACTCTGCACTGCATCGACAAAACAGACATAACATATTCATTTTTTTTTCTCTCCTGACTGACTGCCGGACCAGATCAAAACCAAATGGGGTTAGGAGAGGCATTGTGTGATGTTTGATTTAGTTTGTTTACAGCAGCACCTATACCGCACTTTAATTACGCCACACGACGGAGCCCCGGCTGCTCTTGTAGCGGCCAGAAACAAATGTTGTTTTTCTGCCACAGCTTCTGTTTCTGCAGATTCAACACAAGGCTGTGAATCAGAGTCTGAAAAGCAAAGATAATGTGTTGGACTTCCCTGAGTCGATATCCATGAAATGTTAGTTCTCTGTTTTTTTTCTTTTTTTTTGTACAATTTTTACAGGTGAAGTGTTTGGCAAAGTCAAGGTCTCTCACAACTACTCTCCTCTCTGTTGTTGTTTACCCTTTTATCAGTTGTGTAAAAAATAAAAGACAGAACTTGACAGAATTTAAACTGATCCCACATCCTCCCACGAACCAATATTTGGATCAGAGCAGTTGGCAAGTTGTTTGTTTAATCAGCTTTAAATAACTCGTGATGAAACCAGAAGCAAACAAACCAGAAAAAAAAAAACACATAAACTGGGATTTTTGATGACTTAAGTCCTATGATAAGTAATAGAGATAGATTTTTCTCCTTTGGATTTTTATTTGTTTTATCCCTATTGTCCAATATTACGTAAAATAAATAAAAAAACATTAAGTTAAGTTCCAATGTTTCATGGAAATCTGATAAACATTTTCTCATCTATAGTCAATGAATCACTTTAATGATTCCTCTTGGCATTTTTAAATTTTTTAAATTCCTAATGCATATATTCCAAACTTCACTTTCTCATCTAAAGGTCACATTATCTGGGTGAAACACAGACTTTATATTGAGCGGGCGGTGTATTCATTATCAGGTTTTCATAATCGGTGAAGAAACCAATAATGATTCCGAATGTTATGATATAATTATGCCAATATGGGAAGATAATATATTTTGGTTGATCAGACAACCTTAAAAATTTGATTAAAAGTGTGTTATCAAGATACTTGGCGTTTATAATTCAAGCTTTAAGACTAGGGGGATAGATCCTTTTCTATGTTAACTCTTTACCCGGGCTGTCAACATCATCATCTCACCCATGACTCTTGTGTTTTGTTCAGGAGAATAAGATATAAAACCAGAAAAAAATAAGAGTTGTAAACTCTAGTGTAAAAAGATTAAACTTTATATCCTGCCACCTGCTTTCAGTAGCATCCCCGATCAACCTTAAGCCATTTCCTAAAGAGTATTTTGCTATAAACATACTAGAGGCAAAATCGAACTAATTTCTAGGACAGGTATGGTCAAACTGAGGCTCGGGGGCCATATGCGGTCCATTTAACTTTGTAGTCCAGCCCGCCAAACTTGTCCTTATTACATTCACCTGAATTATAATTATACCTCTGCCATTCTCTGTAATGCCTCTGTCTTTCCTAAAGATAGCCACTTGGACTTGGACTTGAGTCTGGAGGATTCCAGGTTTGAATCCACCAGCTGCCAGGTCACAACTGTGCGCTATGCGCCATCCCGATTCACTGCTCCGCGGGCCTTCAATGCTGCCCACTGTTCACCCTAGATTAAATGTAGAGGTAACATTTCATTGTGTGCAAACACAAGTAGTTTGCTTTTCTTTCTTCCTGAAACATTTTTGCCTTGCGTGACTTTTACATGCTAGCTATCTTAGTTCACATAAAAGGTCCATCTAAATGCTTCTTATCCCGCCCCCTTGTCCAATTTCTGGAGCAACTGTGGCCAACAAGCTAAAAAAGTTTGCCAAAAACTTGTCACATGTCACTATAGTGGACTGCAAATGGCAGAACACAACAGGTGCTAGCGTTAGAAGCAGAAAATCTGCAGAGAATCAACAGGTAAATGCACGACATCAGTGTCAAAAAATCTTTCATTCACTCTCATCCAATAACCCATGGTGCACCTTGGATAGTTCGCTTCAGTGACGCACAAAGTGCCATCAATCTACGTTCCTACTCTCACCTATGGTCATGAACTTTGGGTCATGACCGAAAGAACGCGATCCCGGATACAAGCGGCGGAAATGAGCTTTCTTCGTGGGGTGGTAGGGCGCTCCCTTAGAGATAAGGTGAGGAGCTCTGTCACCCGGGAGGAGCTCGGAGTAGAGCCATTGCTCCTCCACATCGAAAGGAGTCAGTTGAGGTGGCTTGAGCATCTACATCGGATGGTCCCTGGACGCCTCCCACGGGAGGTGATTGGGTCATGTCCCACAGAGAGGAGACCCAGAGGAAGACCTTGGACACCCTGGAGCGACTATGTTGCCCGGTTGGCCTGGGAACGCCCTGGGATCCCCCCAGATAAGCTGGAGGAAGTGTCTAGGACAGGGAAGTTTGAGCATCCCTCCTCCGAATGTTGTCCCCGCGACCCGGCTTTGGATACGTGGATAAAGATGGATGGATGAAGGAGCTCGGAGTAGAGCCATTGCTTCTCCATATTGAGAGGAGTCAGTTGAGGTGGCTTGGGCATTTACATCGGATGCCCCCTGGACGCCTCCCACGGGAGGTGTTTGGGTCATGTCCCACAGAGAGGAGACCCAGAAGAAGACCTTGGACACCCTGGAGCGACTATGTTGCCCGGTTGGCCTGGGAACGCCCTGGGATCCCCCCAGATAAGCTGGAGGAAGTGTCTAGGAGATGGAAGTTTGGGTATCCCTCCTCCAAATGTTGTCCCCGCAACCCAGGTTCGGATAAGCGAATGAAGATGGATGGATGGAGACGGTAATAGTCCCATATAAAACCAAAAGCCATTACTTAGACAGTAGGAAGAAGGTGGTCCATAAGAGTGGGGCTTTAACTAACCAGCCTTTTTAGACAGGAGCCGAAAAACAGGACCATCTCTACTCTTAAAAAAATTTAACAACCTTTTTTTTCCACTTCTGTTCCTTCATGTTAATGTTTTTTTTTTTTTTCCCCCCATCAATATAGTTAGACACGGATCGGCGGGAAGATGTCGCATATCGACTTGATCACAAGGAAATAATATTCCCCGTCATTAATTGTACATCGCTGTTGCGCAAAAATCTGACAAACGACTTTACACATGTAAGTGAATCAGCACCGCGAGAAGTTGGATTAAAGAATCATTAACACGGTCTCATGGTGTGACGGTAAAGCGAGGTCGGTGCTGTCATAATAAGATTCCACTCAAACGTGTTCAGAGATAATACTGAAATATTAGACAATAAAACAATAAACCCAAAGTACAGCTACGGAGAGAGAGAGAGCGTGAGGGAGAGAGAGACGCT